>JAADXQ010000059.1:0-44850 GCA_023337915.1 Pythium angustatum | reverse complement strand
TGCTGAAGAAAGCTACCTTCGCGTAACCTTCGAGCAACCGCAAGAACCCGCGAAACAGAACCCAGAACCTTCGACGACCTTTCACGATCCGGTAGATCTCATCAATGGGCAAGAAGGGGATATGGCTCTCGTGGCGGTCGCGGTGCGCGGCATGATCGATCCGCGCGTGCGTCGCGAGCAATGGATTTGGATTTGTATTCATAGAGACGATGCGCTAAAGAAGAGGTAGGCTGTTGGTGTGCTTGTTGCGCGTAGTATGACGGGCAAAGTGTCGATTGAGAGCGAAATGTGGACGTAGCAACTCGTTACCAGGCAACGCCGCTACCTACTGTGTTGGCAAGACGCCATTGCCGGCCACAGCGTTCAATCAGATTCCGCCATTCGACACGCGATATCACGGAGCGAGTGTCGTCTGTATGGAGGTGTGGGCTGCTGAAGCTGAGGATGCAAGCTTCATGCAGTTTGTCGGAGGGTGCTCCATCGACACGTCGACGTGGGCGTCGGACGATGCCCCTGAGCGATGGTACGAGCTGCAAAAACCGTCGACAACAAAGGAGTTGGAAAGTCGGCCAGACGTTGTCGGGACATATTGCGACAGTGCGCCGAAGAAAGCGGACGTAGGCGTGTTTCTTCAAGTCAAGGCCTCATTTGTTGGCCACCAAGGGTCCCAGCCGCCTCCATTCAGTGAAGCGCTTGATGAAATCATCGAGCAGAATGGTTTCCATTTCGTCCTTCCTCACAAGGCGATTCGGCAACGTGGGTTACTACGGCGTTTATCCTCGAGAGAAGTTAGTCATCAGGTGTGTGCCGAGATCATGTTGCGTTGGGCAATGTGTCAACACTAATTGAGCTCTGAGGTGTGTCGAATCTGTAGACACGAATCCCTATTTTGGAAGAGCTTCTGCCTACAACCTTGTACGGTGCATTCGCCAACGACAGAAGTAACTTCGGTCCAGAGCAGGGGCTGCAGAAAGCTCTGACTTTGCTCCAACTCTCGTGTCAGTACGCGTTGCACTCAACGCGTCAACTGGAGAAATGCGATAGGTATGATTTCCTATGGCTATTTCGCATTATGTCAGGAGCTTCACGTTCCCCATACGTGAATGTTTCTGAATAGCGAGCTCCAGGCCAAAGCAGCGTCAGCACGCCATCGTATCGATCACCTGCGACGATCAAAAGTGAAACTCGACGAGCAGCGATGCAATCTCGTGCGAGAGCGAGATGTCCTCGACTGTGCGTTGGACGGCATGAAAACGATGCTCCGGGATCTACAAACCGCAACGCCTGCATTGGCTGCGCCAGATCACATCAATTAAGCACACGCACAAAACTTCCTATTCACACATGCTGACAATGGACGAGGCTCCAGACATTCTAGCGCAAGTGCTCTACCGCGCTGAGGATGCGGGTTTCGCGGGCCCCTTGCGTTGGTCTTTCTGCATCTTCATTCTCGCGACGCGCTCTCGCTTTTCAGCCATGTCTTTTTGATGGGCCTCCTCTAGCTTCCGTCGGGCGTCTTCACGCTGCTTTCGTGCCGACTCGCGCGCTTGCAGTTCTCTCTGCGCCTTCTCTTCTTTTAACTTTTGGGCAGCTTCTCGGCGCTGCTCATACGAGGACGAAGTGGATCGCTCTCGAGAGGGTGGCGGCGTCTGGGACTCGGTCTTGACACGAGAGGCTGCGAGATTTGAGCGAGCGCCAGTCGAAGAAGGCTGCTTAGTGAGGTCCTGCGATTTGGTGACGGACGACGGTCGCCCAGGGATGGAACTCTTGCGATGCACTTCCGGTTTCCGAAGCATCGACTTGGGCTTTTCATCTGTTTGGTTCGATCGCTGACGTGAAGGAGATGTTGATGATTTCGGTGGTGAGAGCGTGTCCTGCTGTCGCTGCGTATTGACATATTTGTCAGTAACTCGGCACTGCAATTCAAGCCAGCCGGCTGAGCGATGCCACTCACCTCGGTAACAGAGTCTAGATCACTAATGGACAATAGGTCCTCCGCGACTTCCTGGACAGGCGAGAGTGCCGGTCCAAAATCGATCACTCCGTTACTCGCAGTGGTCGCGAACGACGCGTCCGCAGCATCTTCCTCGAAATTGTTGTTCTCGAGCACGAGCGCTTCGGCTGGCCTGTGGTCTTGGTCGAACGCTGGTGGTGGTGAAGCGTTGTTGTCATCTAACCGCAAATGTGATACATCTTGGAATCGCTCGTCGCCAGCCAGCGAGAGGAGCGGCGTGAAAGGCGAAGATGGTGTGGACGATGCTGCAGAGGGCGGCGCGGTGTGGTGCTGGTCCGATGACAGCAACATGCGCGCACTTTCTTCTTGGTTGGACTCGGAGCTGTTGGAGACGAGATCATCGCTCGTGTACCCTGCACCCTTCTATCCAACACACAATATCCCACATCGACGTGTCACGCACCCCCTGCGGTGGAGCCAGTCAAACCCTGTACGCAGCGAACGCACCACCAACTGCGCGATCAGCTGCAGCTTCGAGGCCACGTCCGACGGCAAAAAAATGTGCTCGCCATCGCTCTGCATGTTGTTGTACGCCTCGAGGATCAGGTCCTCCATGGCCTCGACCGACGGCAGCGGCGCGTCGGCTGCGTCACCGCCCTCCTCGTCGGTGCTCCCGTCGTCGTCGTCGTTGTTGTCGCGCGGCGCAGCGTCGTGCGCGAGCGTGGCTACGTTGGTGTCGTCACTCGGGGCATTGAGAGGGACTAAACGGTCTGGCTCGTCCGTCGGCGGTGTCATCGAGTCGGGTGGTCGCTTTGCTCGGCCAGCGGGTCGCGAGGGCGACTTGCCGATGACGGTGATGACAGGGAAACAAAAAGTTCCAGCGTTGCTGATGCTGTTCCAATTTCCCAGTCAAAATTCCCACGTGGTACAATTATTGGGGACCCATCGCTTTTGAGAGGGTTGAGAATGATCACCCAATAAATTGGTTGATTGGGGGCGGAGAGTGATACATAGCATTTGATGGGGTATGGGTAGCAGCGATTCGATGTGAGCACATGAGAGCACCTCACACGACGTTCTCTTTCTTGTACTTGGCAAGAGCTTCCGTACTGACCGCAGATGAGGGACGACGAGCCGAAGCGTCGGCGTTCACGAGCTCCCCGCCGAAAATCGGCTGCATGAAAGAGGCGTCGAACACATTCCACGACCGGAAGAACGCGCCAGTGTAGGATTCCTGGCGCGAGAGAGATGACTGTCGGTGGATCGCAGGAATACGCGACGCATGCGATGCCGTGTCCCAGTGATCCTCATCTTCGTCCGAGCTATCTTGGAACTGCGGCCGGGGTGTGAGCACGGTATCCGGATCGAGATCGTCTGAGATCACCGAGGCAGCATCCGACATGGAATCACGCGGGTGGTGAATGCTTCCACGAGAGACAACGTAGTGTACGGAGCGGCGCTGTCTGCTACGAGACTGAGTATGAGAATTCGACCGAGACCGGGGACGGGTCACGTCGGGGCTTTCGTTGGCGGAGGACTCTGTGTCCGTCAACGCCTGGCGTTTCGATGCGTCCGTGAGGTTAAGGCACGACAACAGCGGGCCTGTCAAGCCACCAATGACGATGGTGGTGAAGATCACGACCATGAGCGTCGTGGATTCGATGAGTTTCTTGTGGGAGCGGTTGTGGAGCCCCTTGTACTTCCAGCTCTTGGCCAGCGCGAAGGCAATCGATCCACGCAAACCAGCGAACCAAATGACCGACATGAACTTAACGGGGATCTTGTCGGCCGAAGTTCGGGAGCAGTTCGAGAGCCCCAGCAACGGGAAGACGTTGAGGAAGCGACCAATGACGCATGCGACCAGCGTGAGTCCGATGAACGCCCAATCAATATCATCGACGTGAAGCACGGCGGCCGCACTCTTGTCCACTCGGCCAGCAAATAGCATGACAACAGACGTCCCCATGAAGAGGTAGACGAGGTTCTCTGCAATAAACGAGAGGGTGTGGAGCATGTGGGTGAACGAGTGCTGGGCCGACTTGGAAATCGTGTGGAAATGGTAGTGCGCCGTCATGGTTCCCGAAAAGAACAATGCGACAATGCCGCTGAGGTGCAAGCTGTCCGCAATAAAGTACGTGAGCAGGCTGAAGATGAGACAGAGCGAGATTTCATACGCTGGGAAGTGCCGAAGTGTGGCGAAGACCTTGCGCTTGAGCAAGAACGCGCCGAGCAGCGTGATTGCCATGCTGACGAGAAGCGAGCACACAAACATACCGCCCGTGTTGGCCGCCACGAGCAGCAGCTCCTTTGCGCTGAGGTCGATGTCTGGTTCCCACTTGGCGAGTGTCTGGTACAGCGCGATCGCGACCGCGTCGTTCATGACGCTTTCACCAAACACGAGGTTGAAGAGAAGCGGCGGCGCATTGAGCTTGTTGAAGCACGCCAGCGTCGCGACGGGGTCCACAGCGCTGATAAGCGCACCGAAAAGAAACGCTTCGACCCAGGAAAGCGGCGTGACGATCTTGTACACGCCGCCCAAGTACAACGCGCCACCCGTGACGCAAGTCGCAATCACGGTGCCGAACACGGCCGTGCTCATGATCGCGGGGAAGTTACGGAAGAATGCCTGGCGCTTGATGGAGAAGCCGCCTTCGTAAATAATGGGCGGCAGCAGAATGTCGAAGAAGAGGTTGTTGCTGAGGTTCATGTGGCGGTGAAGCGTCTCCCGGCGGCCGCTCGCAACGAGCAGCAGCCCGACCAGGAGCCCAAAAAGCAGCGAGAAGCCGCTCTGTGAGAGTAGCATGCATGAGTACTTGTCCAGCAGGAACGAGGCCATGACCAGCACGAAGAGCATCAGCAGGAGCAGCACGGCGTCCTCCATCGTGGCGACGAACGTGATGTACACAGAAAGAGACGCGGCGACTCGCTCGGTAAGGGACCAATTCTTGTGTGTGGCTTTTTCGAGACTGGGGGCCAGCACCATTTCCCCTGATTCATTCAGCCAAAGCCCATTTTGGGGCCAATGGAACCTAACCCTCATCAGTGGCAAAGATAACGATTGGTCGAAATTGAGGAGCCCACCATGAGTTTTGGCGGAAAAAACACATCGCATGAACCCAAGGATACCGCTAAGTTCGATTTCTGCGACAAGGTCGTAAGTTCGCGTAGGCTCAAGCTGGGTTTCGGTGCTTACACACGGCGACGACGCGCTGCGATGGGCTTGCGTGCAGCGGGCTTGCGGAAGCGGAAGTAGGCCATGAGGGCAGCAGCAACGCTGAACGAGTACCTGCAATGCGATACAATAAACCGAAGGTTCGTCAAACACTGCCGTCTCAATGGGAACGGGACGACCAAGCAAACGCACCATGTCGCGGCGTAACCCGCGTGCTTCTCCGGGGTCATGTAGAACTCGAGGTAGCTGCTCAGCTTCTTGCGCACGAACTTGTTCACCGACGGCGTAATCGTCTCGTCTTCGGCCGCTACAATGTGTAAGTCGAACAATCGTTTTGTGAGAAACCAGCCCGTCAATAATTGTCTATCGTTGCGCCAAAAGCGCACCGGTCGCGTCGAGGATCACCGGGAGGATGGTCTCTTCCACGCCCATTGCATCCGCGAGCTGGTCATGGTTGAGGTAGAACAACTGTCGCTTTGGAAGGTCGTTGTCCGGTGTGAACTGACTCTTCTACTCAACGCCAACGACGTTTGGTCAGAATCGCTGGTGCGTACCAACAGTGGTTGTCGGGTACATGGGTCGTACCTTTTCTCCGTGACGCAGCACACCGAGGATAGTGACGGGGCCTTCTTCCTCTTTCACCTTCTGGGCGATATGAAGGTCCAAGAGCTTCCGCGGCAACCAGCCTCGGTTGATGATTACGGGCGACCTTTAGCATAGAGTGCAGACTCAATGAGACACCAGTCACTGGCAACTGATAGCTACGGCGTTCGCCGGCAAGTGTGAAGCTCACCCATTCTCGCGCTCCAGCAGCGAGTAGATGTAGCCTCCGGATTTGGGCGTCGCGACACTGTCGGTGGACTCAGCCGGCGCGGATCTCGGGTCTGTAGATCCATCAATGAAAAGCTCGTCAGTGTCTATTACGAAAAAGCAATCCCAAGACAACACGTACACAAGTAGAATGTGCTGTCCGGCTTGTAGTGGCCTTCCACACGAAGCTGACAGAATTCGGGAATGTCCCTGTCATGGTACTCATTAGTGCTTGTAGCCGCAACGATACATTGGTCCATCGAACCACGTACAGCTCACTGAAGGCAGTCGCGTACTCGGGGAGGTCGACGATGGTCTGGTGGAGCTGTTTCTTGCGCTCATCGATGACACCGACCTTCCAGTAATAGCGCTGGGTCTACACGACATGAGAACACGTCAGGACCCGCCACACAGTGCCACAGTGTTGCAGTATGCAAATCATACCTGCCAGGCTCCGAGCGTCGTCGTGCCGGCTACCTAGTGCATCATGCAAAGCAACCAACATGAAGAACCGCGCCGTCGCTTTCAATACCATGCTTGCAACGTACGATGACGGAGAAAAACGCCATGCCCGCATAGCGGGAGAAGTTGCTCTCTACTGGAGCAGCAACTGCTCCACTGGACGCGCCACCTTCGGACGCCGTGGTCATCCATCGCGACCCCGCACGTGCGACGCGCGTGCGCTGCAGAATTCGACGCGCACCACCGAGCATCATTGTCGATCCGGATCGACGACAGTGGGCGATTGTTGTCGTCGATTTTTTATGGAGCCCTTGCCATATCCGTTACCAGGTTCCTAACAGACCACGCCAAGGCAGAAAACCTTCATCCACGGTGGTCTTTCTCGTACAGCAAGGCACGGCTCAGCGCCGCGCGAGCTGTCCATGGACGACGACCACTACTGTAGCTGGGCGAGTTCCACGCATACTGTAGCTCTACGGATTCTAATATGTCGGCGCTCGATGCTTGATGCATCTGCACACATCACGAAATCGCTAAGAAGAACAAGCAACGGACCATCGCAGTGACATCTCCCATGCGCCCGACCTGATAAAGTCTGCGGTGGTGGAGCGATGTAGTGCCGCACCTATATTTCTAGTCGCCTACAATGTGCCGCATTGTTGGCGGTTGCTGCCGGGTCACCTGAGGTGACTCACCTCACGCTGGATCGGCATGCCGACTTGCGCGGGTCTGACGTGAAGTGGAGGTGTGACGCACATGGGTCTTTTTCCGTTGAAAATGGATGAATATCATTGGCTGAAACTACATTCTTGTGATCTGATTGGCTAGTAAACAGATCAGGAGAAGGTACCAAACCATCAGTTCTAGACAAAGGGTGCAGCCATTTGCCGCCGCGGGCCGCCGCATCACCGCCACAATCCGTCTTCGTGTTCCCTCAAGCTAGGTGAGTGCGGCACCTCATGGGAAAGAGCCAGGTGCTCACACACTGGTGGCGCTGGAGCCTCATGTGCTGACGTCGGTGTGTTTGTATGACAGGTGAACCAGGTGCACGACGATCGTCATGGATTTCGAATCGGTGCCATTCTTACTGGACACGTCCAGTCCAGAGCAAGCCGACGCTGTGCTCGCAGTCGCATTGCTGTTCGCGATCGTCGTGCTCCCGCCGATGTTCAGCGTCCGCTTGATGTACACGGCGTGCTGGCTCGTCTTCGCGACGTGCTCACAATTCATCCAGTCGAGTGCGGCACTCGGCATTGCAACGTCCATGGGCATCACAGTCATGATCGGCTGGTACACACTGCGCATCTACGACCGTGACGCGTTCACGGCTGTGCTGAACGGCTGGTTGGGCCGTTGGTCCCAGTCGAAACTCCTTGGCGTCTTTGCCAGACTGGGCGACCTGGGCATCCACTTCGTGCTCCCGCTCGCACTGCTGTACCTCTACTTGCCACACGTCCGGTTCTGGATGTGCATTCCTTCTCTCATGTGAGTCGTAGTGCTACCTACCTACGGTGGATACCTGTCGGAGATTTGCACATGCTCACCTAACGTTGTATCTGATCATAGCTCCTCGCGACTCTGGATTCACTTCGTCGTTGGTGGTGGGCTGTTCCCGCAGGCCGACCACGTCTATCGCTTCGTGCCACCGCGCTCCCAGCATTTCTGGAAGAAGGCATATCGCATGGAGCTCGTACTGAACGTGCTCATTCCGTGCTTCTGCGAATACGTGCGCTCTTCGGGGATGTATGACCAGGTCATCTCAACTCCTGTTTGGTGAGCTTTTTCGGAACCTACCGTGAGCAGTCTTTCAGTTTGCGAACGCGACAGCGGTTGCTAGGATGAGCATCATGACGCTAAAATTATCAATATGGAAAAATGCATTCGTTCACAACTACCCAACTACCCAACTACGATCGATGACCGACGATCGGCTCCTCGTGCCCCCACACATTTGCAATCTCTTGCCACTGGGCGGGCGTGATGCTGATGATACTTTGCGTCTGCGCCGGGACGCTCTCTTCTCTGTGGAGACCTTCACGGTTCTCTGCAATGCCGTGGTCACAGTACAAGGTCAATGAGGATGCACAGAACCAACACGTTGAGACAAGGAAGGACGTACCAAGGTACGGCACACCACGCTCGTCGATACCAATCTCAATGGCTCCGTTACGCACGAGGAAAGACGTATCGAACATGTTTTCCACCGTCTACAAGAACACATCACACGAGATCAGTTATCCACTCGCTTCAGAATCGCGAGCAATAGTCAACGGCTGCTCACCTGCGTGAAGCTCTTGGGGTCGATGACAACGTCGAACATGCGCTTCTTCCGGGCAGCCTCCATATTTCTCTGGAGCACCTCGAGGCGCGCAGCTTGAGCGTCCTTGCGGTCTTTCTGTTTACCAAATAGCACAACTACGTCAGAGGTCATCTCGCGAATGTGCCGCTCGCCGGTCGCCTTACTTTGCTCGTGTACTCGCTTGGCTGCGAAGCCTGTACGTCTTCGTCCTCCTTGGCACGGCGAGCACGCTTGCGCTCCTTGTGAACGACTTGTGTATCCATCAGACCGAACCTATAGACAACAAGAGCAAGCATGGTATCCGTGAGATCCACAATCGCCCATGGCACGTATGGGTCGGGACCATTCACCGTACAGAAAGCTAATGTCCGGTACGGAACGGAAGCACGTGCCGGCCTGCTGTCCGAGCGTCTTCCAGTCGAACACACCGCTCGATTCGGAGTAGCATGCCTCCCGAATGCTTTTGATCAGGTCGGCAACGTCGTACTTGGTCAAATCACTCGCGCCGAGCGCCTGCGACTGCTTCGCGACGGCCATGTTGAGCTCGTCGAGGTTCGACGCGTCCAAGTTGGCTTCGCGCGGGTAGCAGACGTCTTCGTAGATCTGGTCCAACGACTCGGTCGTGCGCATGAACCGCTTGGACGTGAGCTTCGCGAGCTCCGGCGCGTTCTCTTTCATCTCTTGGAGCAGCTCGCGCTCCTTGAAGCGCACATGGCGACGGTCTTGATCGCTCAATTTCGATTGCTCGAGGAAACCGCGCTTGCGGCCGCGAGGGCGCGCGCCATCGGTCGACTGGGACCGTTGCGTCGGCGGTTCGTCGCCGTCGGGGGCGTCGCTGTCGCGCGCAGAGCGGGACGTTGGCGTCGCCATCTTCGCGCGAGTGACCTGTTGGTTTTTGTTGGCGCGATTCTTCCGAGCGTTTTGCGCGCCAAGGGACCATCACTCGATCGAACGACCCCGATGTGGACCACCTCACCAACGGCCAAAACCGAGGTTGAAAATACCGGTTTTGGTAATCTGGAGTAACTGGTGTTTCCGCATTTCAAAATCACCCGCCAAAAAACCGTCAGGAGATCCCAAGCAGAGAAACCTCCAGGGCGTCGGTATCGAAGCGACTGAATGGGATGACGCTCGCGTATAAATAGCGGGTACAGAGCCCTGTCGCTAACTGGATGCGACATCCGCGCCACCGCTCGTTCATCGTATCGCATCCCATCGCATCGCACGCGCCACGCAGCGTCGGCGACACGGCTGTCTCGTCCATCTACCTCGTCCATCGTCGCGGCTCGTCCCGTCGACGCCGGAATCAAGAACGCGTGCGTGCTTGGGAGCTACTGGGGTGTCGCACTAGCAGAGCGAGATCCGACGCGGAGAGCACAACGCGGCCATCATGATGATGTTTGGTAGCCGTACGGGCAGCGTCCGAGGGATCTCTCTATCGTCCTCCTCGTCCTCCTCCTCATCGTCGTCATCGGCGACACCAGCGCAGGCTGCGCAGCGCAAGGTGCAGGAGATTTTCCAGGCGTCGCCTGAGAATCACAGCTGCGCAGACTGCACGGCGCGACTAACCGACAGCGTGTGGGCGAGCACAACGGCCGGCGCGTTCCTCTGTATTAACTGCGCCGGTGCGCACCGTACGTTGGGCGTGCAAGTGTCGCGGGTCAAGTCGCTCCACTTGGACACGTGGGGCGACGAGGATGTCCCGGCCATGAAAGGCGGCAACAAGCGCGTGCACGAAGTGTACGCGAAGCACGTTGACAAGTGGTTCGCACTGGACTCGAGCTACGTGCTCAAGCCAGGCGCTGACACGACCGCACGCGAGCGTACGATCCGCGCCAAGTACGAAGACATGAAGTTCACGAAGCTGCCCATGGCGCAGCAGACGTCTAACGGTAGTAACTCCGTCACGGTCGGGAATCCGACGTTGGAAGAAAAAGGACAGGACTCACCGGAGGTGCCGGAGGACTCGCCGGCGCCGCCGAGTGGAACCACAAGAGCGCCGCGGACGACGTCGTCAACATCAAACACTGCCAGTCAGTCAGCTGCGACGACGGCCGCGCGACCAACGCAGGAGCAAGAGAACCAGCAGCGATCGCCTGTGCCCAAAGCAGGCAAAGACAGCGGCAATCAGGACGCGACCAAGGCGAGAAACGTGATCGAAGTCAGCAAGCGGTTCCTCAATTACTTTGTCGTGCTGGGTCGTGGCGCACTGGTGCCCAACCAGAATCGTACGTGACACATGACGGCACAGCTCAATAGATGTGGATTGTTGGCTTGGACTAACCGCGCGCGTGTTTGCTTGCAGTCGAACACACCAAAGGGCCGACAGATCTCCAGTTTGATCCCATCGTGGTCGATCAGTTCCCAGAACAAGTAGATGACGCGCCGCTGCCATCCCACTTGGCTCAGTTCGCGTTCCCGGAGGGCTATTCGCTGAGTCAAACGTACGCACCGCCCACGTTTTTCTCGTTCGTTCTCACGAACGTGAGTGGCGTGAAGATCTATGCGTGTGCGCTCAAGTTCTACGAAGAGCTCCATCCGCTGGAAGTCGTCTCTCTATTGGCACCGTACTACAGCCAGTTCCACAAGGCAACTAGTGCGTCCGGAACGCCTGCTCGTCGACGAGTCGATCCGCGACAACCGACAAGTGGCCCTGACGTGAGCCTCGACAACAATAACCAAGCCGCGGCAGAACTGCCCAAATGGGTCCAAGACCTTTCCGGGACCATGGGCAGCTCACCTGGACCCGTGTTCTGTCCGAAGGGCGTCGTCGTGATGTCCCACTACCCGTACTTTTCAGCCTACCGCCAGTTTCTGCAGCAAATCTACCGCATCACGCTTTCCGAGGCACCGATGCCTATCGAGCGGTACATCACGAACTTTGTGAGTGAGATTCCACTGCCACCGCACGGGAAAATCCAAGTGCAGCTCACGCTGCCAGATCGAAACCTCACCATCTCTCGACCACCACGCAACGAGCTTCCCCTCGTCGATGTACGTGTGGCCACTCTTGCGTGCCATAGCTGCTGACCGTGTTGGGCAGGGACTGAACGTGTTTTGTGTTCGTCATAGTTCTCTTTTCGGCCACTCTTTCAAGCCCTCGACATCAACAACGTGCTCCAGCTCTTCACATGCGCTGTACTCGAGTTCAAGGTAAGTTCTCCGGTGAGGATCTCGGTTTGATGGGTGATCTTGCTGACGGGGCTCGCTCGCTAGATCGTCTTGTGCTCGAAGCATCTCGCGCTTTTGACGCCCGCAGCAGAGGCGATCCTGGCTCTCCTCTTGCCGTTTGCCTGGCAAGGAGCGTACATTCCCGTGCTCCCGTCTTCATTGCTGGATGTCATTGACGTAAGTCTGTCTTGTCGTGAGCCTGACAGCCAGTACGAATCGAACTGACTTCGTTTGTGCTAGGCGCCAGTGCCATTTCTAGTCGGGGTTCACTCAGATTGCATGCAAGAAGCCTCCAGTCAAGCGACCGGTGTCGTCTTCGTAGATCTCGACCACAACAGGTTCGTAGACCAACCCATATTGTCTTGTATCCTGCACTGCTGACTTTGCATTGCTGTCTAGAGTAATTCCTGCCGTTGACGAGTGCGGAAGAACCGTTCCTATTCCTAAGCTTCCTGAACGTGAGGGCGCGAAGCTGCGTGTGAAGCTTTTCGAATACGCTAATGTACGAACAGCAACGCGTAGTCGTTGGGCACTCAGAGCTCCAGCCAGCGACTGACTGTCTATTGGTATAACCAGATTTTCGACCCCTTCGCCCCGGGGCTCAACAAGATCGACCTGGTAAGTGAACTTGTCGACGCTGGAGAACGTGGTGTGTGCATGTCTCTCATCCGCTGTGGCTGTTCTTCTCGCTCAGGCCTTTCCGAATGACGAGCATCTCACACCGATTGGTGATTTTGCGTCCGAGAGAGGGCACACGGTTCCGCTAACCAAGTCAGTCACCGAGTCCGCCATATCGGAGGCGACAACCAGCTCAGGGTATTCCATGGGCAAGATGATGCGAGGACGGAAGGTTAGCAGCGCCCAGACGCCAGGTGCCAGCCAAGCAAACAGCGCTTCGGCGTCGCCGGTCTCTCGCAGCAGCGTCGCGCCTCCGACAACGCCGAGCAGACTCAGCTCGTCTGGGTCTCAGTTTGGAGCATCATCGCAATCGGCTGCTCCTGTTGCTATGGACGGGACGGGCGGACTCACGGACAGCGTCTTCAATGACAGCGACAACTTCTCAACACAGGGCATTCGCCGAGCGTTTCTGCGCTTCTTCGTGACCATGCTGAAGAAGTACGCGACGTATCTGGTTCGTCCACGTGCCACTAGCTGGTATTCACTGGAGGATCATCCGTCTCACACGTGCTGTTTTCATGCCCACAGAACCTCGCTGCCGCCGGGAGCAACAAGGCGACAGATTCTCTTTTCGACACCGAAGCGTTCTTGCGCGACAACGTCGATGCGCCGTCACGACCGTTTGTCGCTCAGCTCATTGGGACGCAGATGTTTGATCGATTCGTGGAAGACCGCGTATTCAATCCGATGCTACCGGAAGTTCTCTTCTTTGACCAATCCATCAACCAGAAGCTCAATCGCTCGCTCACGATCGGCAAAAAGAAATACGACTGCAGCTTTCTGGATGATCGCTCCGACGAGATTCGCGAAACGTTTATCGCTCCGCCGCCGTCAAACCTTGGCTTGCCAGACGATGGGACGATCTACAGAGTACGTGGTATTCAAGTTGAGCTGACGCGGTGTACGAGGCCCTAACAATCTTTCACTCTTGCGACCCTGTACAGTACAAAGCGTTTCCGAAGATGAAAAAGTGCGTCGGATGTTTTGCCTCTGTCACTCTCCACCCTGACTGCCATCTCACAAAAATCGTTCGTGGTATTTCTGTAGGGCTCTCTTCGGCACGGTTCGCAAACCTCGAGAACTCTTCTCGTCACGCGAACAACAACGAAACATCTCGCAAGTCGACTTTCATCAACGATTGTTCACATTGAGCAGGTGTGTGGACGTGATGCTATCGTGGTGGTGGCGTCTGTCCGTTTCAACTGACTCGGTGGGTTTTATCGTGATCTTAGATGCATGAAAGGCAGTACTGCAACGTGGGAAGGCACCCGGCGGCTGATCATTTGTGTACGTCGTTGTCAATCGATTTCGTGCTTGTGTGGCCGAGTGATTCTCACTCACACCTAACGTTTGCTCGCTCGAATGGATAGCTCCAAACGCAGTACCGCATGTATAGCGCTCGAAAGCAGTATCAGAGTATGCGCAAGTCTGCGATTCTCATCCAACGCTGGGCTCGCGCTCACATGAAGGTAGGCCATCGCTTCTGCTTGACGTAAGAGTACAGTTCTTGGACCGCTTACGGATCCATGTTTAATCATCAGGGCCGCGCGGAGCGAGAGAAGTTTCTACGCTTGCGCAAGGCAACGATTGCCATCCAGACAACGTACCGGATGCACACGGCAAGAAAACGGTATGCGGCTCAGCGCCGAGCCCTTCGCAAGTTGCAGTTCTTCGGTCGAGGCTACATTATCTATGCACGGTTCCAGCGTGCCAAACGCGGCATCCGACGGCTGCAAGCCCAGTGGCGTAGCAGCTTCCACAAGAGATCGTACAAGAATCTCAAGCACCAGATCGTCCGCATGCAAAGCCGTGTTCGAGGCTACTTGTCGCGGAAGCGCACGATGAAGTGCGTGGTTCTTGTCTGTACTACAGTACAGTCGGGTCTGCTTACACTACCTACGACCATTTGTGCAGGTGGAAGACCGAGATGTTTGAAGGCTTCCGCCGAAAGATCTTCGATCTGTGGGAGCAGTGTGATGTGCCACTGCTGCATCGGTCCAAGTTCTGGCTCACGTTCAACCGACCCGACTTTTTCAATCTGGGGGTGCGTCTCCACGATTGCCTACAGAGGTTTCTGCCACCACCTCTGACACGTCGGATTGGTACCCAATACAGATCTACTTGGAAGAAGAGAGGCGCCTGCAAGCGTACTTTCGCGACACCCACGTAGCAGCCCACGATGCCTATGAGTATTCGACGCAGACCCACATCGTCTCGGACAAGGCGAAAAAGAGCGGTATGAAATCAGCGTTGCGAGCACTCGTGAGCCCACGCCAACCAGATGAGCACGCCCAGAAGGGCATCAACAACGTTGTGAGTAGAGCGATTTGCTGTGCTGTGATCATCCAGTAAGGAACTGACATGATGTTGGATGGACACTGTAGGCGTCCGCGCGCATTGCCGAGGAGCGTCACCAGCTCTACGAATCGCTCAAGCGACAGACCAGTCCATCCGTGCGTGCCTCGTTTTACCAGCAGTTTGGCATTCCTATCGAGTCGAAAAAGAAGAAGCGACGCCTTGCCAACTTGGTCTGGACGAGCTACACCGAAGCCGGTATAAGCGCCGAGGTGTTTATCACGGTGAGCTGTTTCTCGGACCGGTTCCACCCACTGCCGGCACAGATCGACCGCCACAAGCAACTCCGCATCCGTGACGACCTCGCGTTCACAGTCAATGCCGCGCTCAAGTCTATCCGCTACGCGTCGCCACAGCCCGAGTCGTCGTCGCTGCAGCCCAAGGAGCGTGAGCTCATCGAGCTGCAGCATCAAGTGCGCATGCTGGCGGCGCAGAACCACCGCCTCTCGGGCGAGCTGCTCCAGTCGCAGCGCGAGATGAGCCGTCTGCAGATGGAACTGCAGCTGCACCAGCAGCCGCAGCTCCGAAAGCGCAGTAGCATCATGTCGTCACCGGCACCGCTACCGTAGAACAAAGAGAGGAGCATTGAGGCAACTGTGTAGGTTGGATGAGATCTTGCCATGAATGAAGCCATCATGGGCACTACATACTGCACGTCATTCTATCGGGGGAAAGACCCAAACCAGATACAGATCCAGATCCAGATCCGCCTCACCCAGCAGCCAGCCAATGTGTGGTGAGAACGGTGGGGTCGACACACGCCAGCAGCACCAACGCCAGGCGCGTGGGAGGAGCACACTTTGTTGCTCATCATGCACGCGTCCGCGCCTTATCCGGACGGATGCTGGATGATTTGATCCAGAGTATGGTGGCGTCCGGATAAGTCGTTCAAAAACTCCTCCACCCGCGTTCGCCCGGCAGTCGACGCGTTCAACACATCGTTTCTTCCATAGAACCGCATCGTAGCGACGCGCCCTCTGGTGTGGGTTTAGACTCAGGACTCACCCAGGAACGACCAGCAGCTGCTCAGTCTGCTGGACTGACTTGGAGCTGGCATCATCCAGAGATCCAGCAGCGACCCCTCTCGCTCCGACCTTCCAGCGGAAGTTTGGGCGGGAAGGAAATTTAGTCCGACTGGCTTCACACCAGTTCACATCGCGCTGTCGCAGGAGAAGCCACGACCGACACTACGCCATAGAATAGAATTGCCGTCATTCGATGCCGTCCACCATGGACGACGCCGTGCGAGCGGACGACGTCGCCGCACTCGTCGCGCTTGTGGAGAAGATGGAGAAGCGTCAGCGCCAACCGTCCGGCAGCAGTGTCGATGACGGCGCTGTCGCGTGCACGCGTCAAGGCGAGAACCTTCTGGCGCACGCACGCGCGTACCTCACTGCGGTTACGTCGATGGACGGGATCAAGCACCGTGCGTTTCACGGCGCCCCTGGCTCGGATCGCAGCTACAGTGGCGACGCGAACGAAGACGCTTCAGAGCACAACCTGAAGGCGAGTGGACGTGACATGACGACCCCGGCATCCTCTCCGCCACCCGAGAGTGTGCTTGTTGGCGTGCTCAAGCGAGAGAACGCGAGCTTGATCGCGAAGGTTAGACGGCTCGAGGAGGAAGCCAAGCGCATGGATGACAAGACGACGTGGGGCGACGAACATTTGGCAAGACGTCTCAAGAGCATGGAGATCCAGTGCGCAGAAGCCGTCGCAGAGAAGAATCGCCTTGAGGTGGAATACGCCGCCGAGCGAGCTCGAGTCGACGATCTGCGTGCCGTGATCGCGCAGTTGAGCGGTCGACTAGCTGAAACGGAGAGCGCACTGTGTCAGGCAAAGACCACGATCATGGAGGCACAGTTAACGCGTGCCAAGCGAAGCGACACAATGGAAACGAGCGGCACGGACTCTGATGGCAGCGAGTCTCCGACACGGCTGTCGTTGCGAGACCTGGCAGTTCAACACGACTCGGACCACAGCAACCAAGCTGAAGCTCGCGTCGAAAGCGCTGGGAACCAACGTGACAAGGCTGGGCATCGTCCGAGAACACACTCCGGCGAAAGCACTAACAGGCGCCGCCCCACTCTGCGGCGGCGTGGCAGCATCGGCTCCATCAGCAGCGACCACCGATCGGTTGAACTCGAGGCAGTCCGGTCGTGCGCACGACCGCGATGCGAGTCGAGCAGTGGAGAGAAGTCGTCGTCGTGTCCGACGCAACTCGACAAGACCCGTCGCAGTCGCCGGTCTGCTGTCCAGCCCATGGCGCCGCCATGCCCCATGGGGGAGAGGCTCTCGCTTTCAACGAGCCGGTACCGATCACACCCAGACGCTCCACCCAAATCAGGGCCCTACCACCAGTCAAACCAGCAGCGTCCACGATGGAAGCTGTAGGACGTACCCCGGTACCATTATTTACTACTCCTGCATGGATTACCTCTCAATGCACTATGGGCATCGGCCTTCATGGATTACGCACAGGCTACTGTACTTCTGGATGAGCTCTCTCGTGGTCTTCGTGAGAGCCCTTGCGACGTCGGTCCGCCGTACGACGTCGGACGATGCACGTACAGGTTGGCTTTACACGCAGCGCAGTAATCCGTCGTCCATGAGAAGCGTCCATTCTCACAGTCGGTTTATCGCGCGTTGTCTCAGTGTGCCGCAACCTTCAAGGCCGATGACCATCACTCCAGATAGCTTTTCGTCCAATCATCAAGAGGCAAATTGGATGATTGGAGCAAAACTCCGATTGGGTGTTGGTGTGTTTTTGGATGTTCAATGGCTTCCAGCGGACGTTCGATGACCACGTCCCCGACGCCGTGTGAACGGAGCACTGGCATTGAAGTGCTCGGTTCAACCCACGTAATCACCCGCCACCACGACCTCCGCGACGAGTCGCATACAGCACTAGCGCGAGAGACGAGCCTCTCGCTCCCGACAGATCACGAGCGTCCGATGGCGACCAACGACCGCGCGTACGCGCCACAATCGGATCGGACACACGACGACGCGATGGGCACAACGTTCTCTTCGCCCGACACACCTACAGTGACAGTGCCAAGATGGTCGCTCCACGATCTCCACGAAGAGTTGCTGGCGACGGTCGCGCGGTACTTGGCCCCACGCGACGTCGAGGCCTTGACCGTCGCGTCCAAAGTCGTCGCACGCGACGTGCTCCCGCAATTCCCAGTCTGGAAAGAACTCTTTTGCTACCGCTGGAACATGTGGAACTTTGCGCTCGAGAAAGATCCCGATAGCGAAACGGTGACGATGGAGATTGACGAACGGCTTAAGGCGGTCGTGCCCAGGTGCGTTGGATGGAAATGCGGTCGTGCAGTGCCCGCAAAGGCACGCGTTTGGATGGTGCCTGAAACGAGAGTGTACTACTGTAGTGGCTGCTCCGAGAGTCGCTTGTACCAGTTGCTGGCGCACGCCGTGACGCCCGTGCCATCGTTTGCGGATGTTCGCCAGACCGAGCGGGGCCGGTACTTCTCCCACGCCGACCACGCGTACGTAGCATGCATGCACATACGTATTATGAGGTAGTTAACTGTCGGTGACCGGTTGAAAATGGCGGGCTGATAATGTGCGTAGAATCGAGGCCATCGGGAACCCCCTTCGGCGTCGCACGCTCGACGTCGCCTACGCCGGTCGCATGCTCGGCGGCGATCGCTGCGTGCGTGCTAACGCTCCATTTGTCCCCACGTTCCGCGTCGCGGTGTACGCGGTTGCCAACGACCAACAGCGGAAAACCTATCGCGTCGGGCTCGCGACCAGCGGATACTTTGAGGTGTCGATTCGACCGAACCCGACCAACCGCGGTCGCGCCGGACGAATGTCGCAGTTGTGGCGAGGTATTGACAGTGACATGACTAGCATTGGGCTCGCATTGTCCGCATTCCCGCTGATCGATAAGCAACCAGGATGGGATGAAAAGTCGGTTGGGTACCACGGCGACGATGGCTATTTCTTTCATCGGAACGTTCGGGTACGTTGACGTGGGATCGCGCGCACGATGGGTGGGTTTTGATCACTCCGCACGCTGACGCTGGGTATTGATTAGGGACGGCGATTCGCTTCGCCCTTTGGCGTTGGCGACACAGTTGGGTGCGGTCTTCGACGAGATTTGCAGTCAGGACGATCGTTTGTGTACTTCACGAAAAACGGGGAGATCGTTCGTCGTACGTGCCGCCTGACCCACGACATTTCCAACAGCCTCATGTACTCACGTGCTCCCTGACGTTCCACTAGACGGCGACGCGGGTTTTGAGTGCGCACACGCATCATGGTTTCCCGTTGTCGGCATCGACTCGCACGAGGTGATTCACTTCAATTTCGGTCAGGAACCATTCGTCTGCTCTGGCGCGGCGGGTGCGTGTGCTGAGAATACGATTTTGCCCGCGGCATAGGATATGTAGTACTGTTGGTGGGACGGATCTAATGTGCTTTGTGTGATCCTACAGACGCCTTGTTCGAAGAATGCAACGGCCAGCATGACTTATTGACGAGCCATCTGTCCTGGTACAACATCAGCGACTCCGACGCCGAGACGAGCGGGGATGAGTTGTCGAATGCCTCGGAAGAGTCCTTGTCAGACGATGACTCGGATGAGGACAATGACTTTGAGATGGGCTACGATCGGTTGTCGGATATGTCGGAGCTCGCGATGTACATGAACCAAATCTTGGCCGAAGCAGAAGCGGTGAACGACGCCGACGAAATCGACGAAGATGCGGACCATGACGAGCCCATGTAATCGCAGGTCGTCAACTGGAAATCAATGTGAAAGAGCAAGCATCAAGACGTAAGACCAGCGTTGTATTATGAAGAGGTGAAAGCAAGAAACTGCAGTAAAACAAACGCAATCCTTCGTTCGGTTTCGCATCCTAGACCACTCGCTCGAGCTGCTTCTTCACGGCCTCCACGAGCGTTTCGATGTTATGGAGGCCAATCTGGTGGGTCACACAAAACGCACGCGCGACTTCCTCAGGATTGTCGTTGCGGTACACGTCGAGCGTCAGATGCTTGCCGTCGATGTTCACGTCCAGCGACACCGCGATGTCAGCTGGAGAGCGCGGCGTTGTTGGTTTGACCGCTTGCTGCGGAGGCGCCTGCGACTGCGCTGCGACCGACTCAGGCTGTGTGGCCGACAACGCGCCGGACAGGTCGTCCTGCGTCTTTGTCTGCTGTTGCTTCTGGGCAATGAGGTTGTGCAGCGTCTTCTCCAGCAAATTCTTGCACTCGAGGAGCTGCTCGCCGTCAAACTGCATGCCCAGTTCGGAGCGGATCACCTCATACTTTTCCACGCAGAACGAGTTGGCCGTTGTGGCCGGTTGTTCGCCTTCAAAGTAGAGCAGGTCGAACACGCGACCACCGAGCGTTACGGGTAGCTGCACGTACGGCTCCGCCGACGGCGGTGGCGGCACGTCCGGCTGCTCCTGCTGCTGCGGTTCTGTTGGCACCGCCTGTGATTCGCTTTGCACCGGCGGGAGCTGCTGACGGATCGCACTGGCAAGCTGTGCGGCGTTCTGCGTGAACATGGGACCCTCCTGCATCCCAATCTGTGTGAGGAACACTTCCACCGTGCGCTCAATGCTGTCGCCTTCAAAGTACTCGAGCGTTGCGGCCTGGTTGTTGCCGAGATCGATCGGCAGTCGCACCAGCGGCTGACGTTGAGCCGCAGCCGCAGCCGCAGCCGCAGCCGCAGCCACTCGCGCTTGAGTGGCCTCCTCCTCGGCAGCAGCAGCGGCAGCTTGGGCAGCCGCTCGCGCTGCTGCCTCCTGGGCGGCTTGTTCCTGAGCAATCTCGGCAATGCGGTTGTCGATGATCGGCACGATTTGGGCCAGTATCCCTTCTGCCGACTCGGCACTTGCGAGTCCGTTGTCGTTCAAGTACCGAATGGCACTCTCCCGGGATGTGTACCCTTCGTAGTGCACCAAGACCGTCGCGCGCTCGTTCACTGTGAGCGGAATGGAAAAAAGCTCTTTCGTGGGGGTCAGAGGCTGGGCAACCGGCGGTGCCGGGGGCTGCTCAGCAGGCTGCATAGCTGCGATGCGGCGGTTGATTTCGGCGGCGATTTGTGGTGCAAGCTGCTCAATGTACGCAGCATCGGTGATGCCAACGCCACGGAACGTCTCGCGCGCTTCGTCCATGGCATCACCGTTTTCAAAATGACGGGTGGTAGCCTCTCGCCCATCGATCGTGAGCGTGAACGCAAAGAGCTCCTTCCGCGCTGGCTGGAGCTGCTCAAGCTTTGCAACCACAATGTCCACGACTTGCGGGAACAGCTCACGCATCGCGCCCATGGTGAGATCGCCATCGTAGAGGAATCGTTCGACCGCCGACTCGACGGTCTCGCCTTCGAATTTCTTCAACTCCCGCGTCACGCCATTGATCGTGAGCGGCATCGACAGCTGCACGATCGGCTGAGGTGGCTGAGGTGGCGCTGCTTCTTCAGAGGCCTGCATCTCAGCCATGCGGCCGCGAAGCATCCCCGAGAGCTGGTCCACGACCGCGCGTACGCGCGTCGCGTCGCTGTTCGCGAGCAGTCCGTGGTTGCGCGCGAACGTGACGGCGGCGTCTTCGATGGTCTCACCTCGCATGAGCTGGAGGTCCTTGAAGCTTCCATCGACCTGAATCGGCATGGTGATGAGTACGTCACCAGTAGCCGTGGCCGTAGACGCGCTCTGCGCCGACGCCGATGCGACCAGCGCGGCACAGAGCAGGGCGTAGGACGAGGCCTTCTTCCACATGATGCGCGAGGACAGAGAGAGAAAGAGAGGCGAGAGCTGGGGAGGTCGTGTGCAGTTGTGAGAAGAATTGCGGGACTGACAAGCGACTGCTCCGACGGACTCGCCCCCGCTGCGCCAGACCACACAGGCGTGCGCCACGGCCAGCGGATCTTTTGGTGCCCTTCCAAAAAAAATCGAAAGATACATCACACTCCCCCAATATGCAACAAGATCCGAAGGTAATCCGGATACGTTGCGGATACAGGGTGATTGGAGAGTGATGGTCGTGCCGGTTCACAGTACCTGAGTGTCGTTTGGCGGGCAGGCTCTCGAACGACGGATCACGATCGCGATGGAAGGAACGTGCGGCCTACAATCGCACGTTGGCATCAATGGAAGCGTCCGACCTTCGGCGTCGTGAATAATAGTAATTGCGCTATGCTACAGTAGGCGTACGACGTATATTTGTGCTTGTCGACCTCAATGAAACCAGTCATGGACTGCCTTCCTGTATCCACGGACACCTTCCTCCAAGGATGCCTTTCATCCTAGTGTGATTTCGCCGACCATGTTTGAGTTGATGTGGAATCTAACTTATTCATAGACTGGCTCCTGTAGGAGCTATGAACCAGCGTGTTCGACACACGCCACTTGGGACGTACGTGGCATGTTCGGTCCGAGCCGAGGAGCTCCCCCTCGATAGTGACACTACAATCGTTCGTGCGGTCGCAAGATCGCGTCGAAGGATGGAAGGCGAGCGACGTCCGACGGCAACGTCGTCTACGCGACGCATCGGTGTGGTACTGGCGGGCGTTGGTGGCGTCGGCGAGGCGTTCGTGCGCGTTCTGCAGCATCGTTTCTGTTCAGTCGACGTCCAAGTTGTCGTGGTCGCGATCGGCGACTCGAACGGGTTTGTCGCCGCTGCTCAGCAGCACGGATTAGCGTGGCAGGACATTGCTGCGATTGTCGAGCACAAGAAAGGCGGCTACGCGATCCCATCATGGGCCGATCGTGATTCCTCCTCAGTGGTTCGGATCTTTGATGGACTTATGGATACCGTGCGGCACTTCGCCACGCACCGCGCACTCGACGATTACGTTGTCGTAGACTGTACGTCGTCGAGAACGATTGCTCCGGCGCTGCTAGAAGCAAGAACGTTGGGCTTTGCCGTCGTCCTGGCAAACAAACTTCCTGTAGGTGGATCGTACGAGCAGTATCGTGATCTGACGCGTGGTGCAGAAGGCCGCGTCCGGTATGAGGCGACTGTCGGTGCCGGGTTGCCAGTGATCACTGTTGTACAGCGCATTGTCGCCTCACGAGACGTCATCACGTCGATCCAAGGCGGGCTGAGTGGCACCATGACCTACATTTTATCGGCGATGAGTCGGTGAGAGCTCCTCTGGTACTAGTCTCTGGCTCACCGATAGAATGATCCTGACGGCTTCGATGTATGAACATGAATAGTGGCGCGTCGTTCAGCACAGGCTTAAAGGAGGTGCATGAGCTTGGGATCACCGAGAACGATCCGCGTGAGGACCTATCGGTAAGGACCCACCAAAAGCTTGTGGTCTGATCTCGGATGCTGCTGACCGCATAGCTGGTGTGGATGACAGGGCGCTGACGTTGCACGAAAAATGGTCATTCTCGCACGTGAGATGGGCGTCGTTGCCGATGTGTCCGACGTCGTGATCACGCCATTGCTGCCGAAGGAAGCATTTGAGCTACCGGTCGACGAGTTCATGCAGTCGTTGTATACCTATGACGATGGTGCGTCCACCGCGCTCGCCATCGCACAGAGACGATGAGAACTCACTGGTTTTTCTATCGCTTGTAGTGTTTGCTGCCCGACGGGCGGCCGCGACACGCGAAGGCTGTGCACTCGCGTACATCGGCACAGTGTATGCCGACGGACGCATCGTTCTCGGTCTCGAGCACGTTTCACCCACGAGTCTTTTCGCCACTGCATCGAGTTCGTCCCCGCTTGTCTGGGTGAGCTCTCCGGTGTGGGAGCTGTTGGTCTAAGCTCTTCGTTTCTTGTGGGTTATTGTATAGGTACCGAAGGCGTGGTCTCGATCACGAGTGAATGGTTTCCAGAGCCACTCATGTTGCGGGGCACCGGGGCTGGCGCTGCGTCGACCGCGGCGGCCGTCGCTGGCGATCTCGCCGCTATTCTTCGTCGATAGAGACGTCGCTTCATGGCGCACCGTACTTAACCGAACACCGCACCAGCTTCAAGCACTCGTTTTTGTACCGTTCGGTAACACTAAAGTACGAACTCCAGTTGAGTGACACACTTGAATTTTCAAACTGCACGACCATCACTCTGCGTTCCCCCCTTGCCCAGTCACTTCCTTCCTTGTGTACTCCGCGGCTCTGTCTGTCGTTCCACGCAGACATCCCATACATTTCCATTCCAACTTTCGACGCCCACGCCAACTTCCGACGCCAACGAAAGCGCCAACAAACCCAATATTAAGATGACGACCCACGTAGAGAAAGCCATCCCCGAACCGGTCGCTGAGCCACTCACGGCGGCGTCGCCCAGCAAGCCCACGGCCAGCAGCACCAACGACGGCTTTGCCCACGAGATGCTCTCGCCTGTCTCGAAGCTCGAGCTCGCGCGCAAGTACGCGGCCGAAGAGCAGCAGCGACGCGTCGAAGCGGCCTGTGAACGGATGGTCGACGTCAAGAAAACGCAGACTGTCGAGACCGTCGAGGTCACCGAGACCACGACCACGACCACGACGACGGTCGTTGAGACGGCACGCGGCGGTCGCTTGTCGTCGTTTGCGATGCGCGTTGTGAGCGCATTCAAGTCGACGAAGCAGGACGCGAATGCTACGGGCGAGGTGCGTACACAGGATCTCTTCTTTGAGAGGCGATATCGGAGATATGGTGCTGACGGACGATGTGCGCACGGTGCTTTGTTTCGAGCAGGAGGAGACGGCGTCGCCCACCCGCAAGCTCCTGCAGTGAGTTGACGGTGTTGATTGTACAGTATGCTATGTGCGATGTCTGACGTTCTTGATTGGGAATAATAGAGCGACGCGCAACAAGCTGAACGCGCTTACGTCGAAGAGTGATGGTGGCGAAGACGCGGATTTGCCGGCGACCAACTACCACTTGAAGCAGCTCGGTCTCGCCGACGAGAAGATCAACATTTACGCGCCGATCCACGAACAGCAGAGCGAGATCCGTCGGCGTCGTGAGAGTGCGATCCGCTGCCAGGAAAAGTACATGCAGGAGAACGCCGCGTACCCGGGCGACGAAGGCTACAAGTCGGGCGAAGATTCGGATTTTGCGCCGGACGCCGATGATGATGAGGCCGTCGATAGCGGCAGTGACGACGACGACGAGGAAGACGACGACAACTCGGAGGTCGAGATCGACGAAGACGAAGTGCGCGAGCTGCTGGCCGACCAGTCGGAGTTTGTGCAGAGCGTTGCATCGCTCAAGAAGCACGCGAAGCGCTCAAAGCAGGCAGCGAAGGCGAAGGCAGCACGCAAGACCCCGCTGTCAATTGCCGGTGCGATTCTCGCACTGCTGCTGGCGATTGTACTAGCGATCTTTGTCGCCGAGCAGCAGTCGGGCTTTTGCAGAGCGCTTGTGGCCGAGCACCCACGCGCCGAAGGTATGTGTAGCCATCTCTGTAGCTGCTGGTGGCATCCTCGTGAGCTCACAGTTCGGATTATGCCCCTCATAGAGCCGCGCATCGCCGTGTGCCACGCCGTGCTGCAAGTCGAAGCGCTCTTCCAGCGTCTGCTGCGTGCAGTGTCTTTCCAGTCGTGAACGACGCACCTCTAGGTATATTTCTCCCGTGGACGGCCACGCAACCACAGCCCCTGCTGCCTTTCCTCTCTCTCCATATGTAACCTCGCGTAGGATAGCACCGTGTAACCTTGTATAGATTCAGCGCCTTGCACGAGTTGACTGCCTTTCACTATCGATGCCAGACACCTCCAATAGTTCATGAGCACACTCTCTGGACGATCTTCTATCAGAGGGTTTGTGGCCTCCCCAGCCACACCATCCAGCAGGTCCGTCGAGCAGCTCCACGATTCGCTTCTCTTCGATCCATTTTCCGTTCCGAACCCATCCAAGCGACCGACAAGACAGCGATTATGGCGGCGGGCGACGCGACGCACGTGCTGTCGTTTGACGGCGAGCGAGAGCTCGTGACCGAGCCGCGTGCCCACGAGCTCCTGCGTGCGTACGCGCACGTGCTGACGTCGGCCGACGCGCCGGTGTTCACGCACATTACGCTGCGCAACAAGAGCTACACGCTCGAGGCCGCACGCGTGATCGCGACGTTCTTCTCGGCGCTCGATGCACGCGGTGCGTTTGCGCAGCTCACGAGCGTCGACTTTGCCGACATGATTGCCGGTCGCCCCGAAGACGAAGCGCTCCAGGTGCTCGCGACGCTCTGCGACTCGCTCGCCCGTGTCAAGACCTTGACGCGCATTGACCTGAGCGACAATGCGCTTGGCGAGAAGGGCGTGCGTGCCTGCTTTGGGCTCTTGCTCAACCAGGAGCAGCTCACGCATGTCTACTTTTGCAACAACGGTATCTCGGCCGCGGCGGCCGCCGTCATTGCCGACGAAGTGCTGCTGTTCCGCGGCGACGACGTGCCCACGAAGCTCGAGACCTTTCACTTTTACAACAACATGAGTGGCGACGGTGGCGCCATTGCGCTGGCCAAGCTGCTGCCGCGCTGCCCGCTCCTGCGCGACTTGCGCTTCTCGGCGACGCGTGCGCAACGCGCCGGCAGCCTTGCGTTCGCCAAGGCACTCGCGAGCCTCACCAAGCTCGAGAAGATCGACCTCAGCGACAACACGTTTGCCAGCGAAGGCGGCGTCGCGATCGCCGCGGCGTTCACGCGGCAGCCGCACCTCACGGAGATCAACTTGCGTGACGCGGCGATCGAAGACGAAGGCATGACCGCGATCGCCGGTGCGCTCAAGGCGCTCACGAGCGTCACGTCGCTCGACGTCTCGGGCAACGAGCTCACGGTCGAGAGTGTGCGCGCATTGGCCAGCGCTGTGCGTCACTTGCCGGCGCTGCGTGTGCTGCAGGTCGAAGAGAACGAGTTCGGGTCGCGTGGTGCCAAGGCGCTCGCACGCGCGCTCAAGGCGTCGGCGCCGGCGCTCGAGAAGCTCATTACGAACGTGAACGAGATTGGTACGTCGGGCGCCGTTGCGCTCGTCGAAGCCGTGGCCGACAAGGCGGCGTTCAAGGCGCTCGAGATTGACGGCAACATGATCTCGTGCGACGGTGTCGCGACGATCGAGGCTTTGCTCGAGCGCAAGAACAAGAGCAGCGTTCTCGGCTCGCTCGAAGACAATGACGAGGACGGAGACGATGACGACGAGGAAGACGAAGAGGAGGAAGAGGAAGACGTGGTGGTGCCGCCGCCGGCGCCCGTGAGCATCGGTGGCTCAATCGACGATCTCACGGCGCAGCTGCAAAAGTCGCTCGTGATCACCGACGTTGAGAAGGAAGCACACGTCACGGCGCTGTTTGCGTTCAAGAGTGTGCAGCGTGAAGTCGTCGATGCCGCGCGGGCCAAGGCGCTGCTGCGCGAAGCCGGCGTGGACCCCGACGCAACGACGCCGCTGCGCTTCACGGCCATCACGCTGCGCGGTAAGAGCTACACCGACGACGGTGCCCACGCCGTTGCCGACTGCTTCCTCTCGCGACTCACGAAAGGCGACCTCCGTGTCGTGGACCTGGCCGACGTGATCGCCGGGCGCCACGAAGACGAAGCGCTCCGCGTGCTCGCGACCATGTCGCGTGCACTCCGTGGTCACGTGCTCGACGACATTGACTTGAGCGACAATGCGCTCGGTGAAAAGGGTCTGCGTGCGTGCTTTGACCTCCTGATTCCGCAGCCCAAGCTGCGCCGTCTACTGTTCTGTAACAACGGCATGTCGGCCGCGGCCGCGACCGTGATTGCCCAAGACGTGATGCTCCAGAACGGCGCTGGCGTCGTCTCGCCGCTGGAAGAGTTTCAGTTCTACAACAACATGAGCGGCCACGACGGTGCGCTCGCGGTCGCCCGCGTGCTGGCGCAGTGCACGAACCTCCGTGTGTTCCGCTACGCGAGCGCACGGGCGGGCCCGGCCGCCAGCGAGCAGCTCGCACGCGACGTGGCTGCGAGTCTGCGTCACCTCACGTCGCTTGACCTGAGCGACTGCTCGTTCCAAGAGACCGGTGCCGAGGCCGTGGCCAGCGCCGTGGCCGCCCAGCAGCAGCTCACGACGCTCAAGCTCCGCGACGCGTCGCTGGGTCCGGACGGCGCCGTGCGCGTGCTCCGCGCTGCGATCGCCAGCGGTCTCACACTCCACTCGCTCGACCTCTCGGGCAACGAGCTCGCCGACGACGGACTCGAGCAGCTCGCGCCATTGCTTCGTCAGCAGCCACAGCTCCGTGTGCTGCGGCTCGACGAGAACGAAGTGACGTCGTCGGGACTCTGTGCGTTCGTGAAAGCGTTGAGTGCCACCGACGCCCTGCCGGCACTCGAGGAGCTGTCGCTTTGCGGCAACGAGATCACGGCGCGTGGAGCCCTTGCCGTGTGCGAGCACTTGCTGCCTTCGAAGCAGCAGCTCACGCGGCTCGAGCTGGACGCCAACATGATCTCGGACAAGGGCGTCGCCGCGATGCAGAGCGTCCTGGCGCGCACCGGCCAGAGCAACGTGCTCGGGTCGCTCCAAGACAACGACGGCGACGACGAGAGCGACGACGAGTGAGAGCGAGACAGAGAGACAGAGAAGGACATACGAACAAGATGGAACAAGACGACATCTCCGAATAAGACCCACCGGACGAACAAGAAGTCGTAATGTCGTAATGAGACTGTCGAATCTACAGTATCCTTCTCTATCGATTGACCGTAGGTATTAGTTAGGCGAGGAATTCGTCCAGCAAATCCTGTAGCATGTGGTCCTGCGACCGGAAGCTTAGGTGACTCGAGCTTCGCCGTCGCTGTTGGTGTTGCTGTTGCTGTAGCGTCGGTGGGTGACGCGGTGCGCGTTTCCACTCGCTCTTGTCGTCTGCGTCGTTCTCTCGCGGCGGCTTTTTCTTCTCGTCGCGCGTGGTGGCGACGTGCTGCTTGTCGTCGGCGTAGTGATCGCGGTCGCGGTCCCGATCGCGGTCCGTGGGTTCGTCGTCGTCCATCTCGGGCGACGTCCACTTGCGTGCCGAGAGCCAACTCGCAGAAGACGACGAGACTTCGTTGCTTCCGCCGTAGGAACTACTACTCGCCTTGCTACCTCCTCCTCCTCCTCCTCCGCCTGGTCCTCCTCCTAGTCCACCGCCGCCGCCCTGGAGAGTCTTGGCGTCCGCCCGTGGGTCGAGCTTGTCCCTCGTGGCCGCCATACCCGAGGTCTCGTAGTTCTTGCGGCTCGACGCCAGCAGCACGTCGCTGTGTGATGCGACCGTCGGCAGCGCCGACGCCGACTCGCGCCACCAGCGACTCGTCGACGCCGCCGGGGTTGCCTCGGCCCAGTTCGCGTTGCTTCCTCCTCCTCCTTTCTGTTCGGCCTTGAGCGGCAGTGGTAGTGGCGCGACACTCGCTGCCGTCGCAGTCGCTGGCAACAACGTCGTCAGGCTCACGGGCCGCGGCACTTGCTGGTCAAAGAAACGGTGCTGCAGTGCCTGTGCGGCCGTGAGCCGGCGACTCGGGTCGTACTGGAGCAATTCGCTTACAAGTTGCACGGCCGCTTTGCTTGCATACGGCGGCAATACGAGCTTCCACGCGACCGGTGCGCTCTTGGGGAACTTGAACTGCATCTGCGCCGTAGTCGTCACGGCTTCGGGCCAGTTCTCGCGCGTGGGCGAACCCAGGACCTTGGCAATGCGGCAGAGCTGGTCGGCTTCGGACGTGCCGGCAAAGAGCGGTGCTTGGAGGTAGAGTTCGGCGAGGATACAGCCACAGGCCCAGAGGTCGATGGGCGAGTTGTAGGTCGTTGAGCGGAGCAGCAGCTCCGGACTCCGGTACCAGCGCGTCGAGACGTAGTCGGTGAACGGCGGACGGGAGCGGATCTCCCGCGCTTGACCGAGGTCGGCGATCTTGAGCGTTTCGTCGTGGCACAACAGGTTCTCTGGCTTGATGTCGCGATGGAAGAAGCCGTGTTTGTGCATGTACGCGAGCCCCGAGAAGAGCTGGTACATGATGGACTTGATCTGAGCTTCACTGAGCCAGCCAACCGGCATGGCCGTGGTCATGGCATCGTCGACTGCCGTCGTAGCAGCTGGAGAGGCGGACGGCACCTGGGCTGCCTGCGCTGCCTGGGCTTGCCGGTGGTGGTGCCGTAGTACTTTGTGGAGCGACGACTGCATGTACTCAAACACAAAGTAGAGCTCTTCCTTGTCGCGGATCACTTCCTTGAGCTGCACGACGTTCTCATGGCGCAGCACACGGAGCGACTTGAGCTCACGGAGCTGGAGACACTCTTCCCAGCTCGGAAAGAGCGCCTTCATCTTTTTGATCGCGACGACTTCGTTGGTCTTGAGGCTGCGGGCTTTGGTGACCTCACCAAAGGAGCCGTCGCCCAGGGGCTCGAGGAGCTCGTACCGGTTCATCGTGCGTGAGTGGGTTCCGAAGGCGGTCTCTGCTCACGGGCGAGCACGCAAGCTCCTCGCATCGATCGTTCGAGCATGGGGACGGTCTCCTATAAATACGAATACGGTCGTGGGATCCAGTGCACAGTGTGACAGACTGGGTAGGCTAGTACAAAGAGTATTACTTCTCGTGACCACGTCGTCGTCTGGTCTTACTCCTTGGTGATCTTCGTGTAGTTCTCCATCATCCAGCGCAGCGTGCGTGCGACGCCGTCAATGTCGACCTTGTGCTTGGCACTGATGGGCAGCACGGCCATGTCCGTGGCCTGACGCAATCGCAGCAAGTTCTTGTCAGCACCGCGCTCGTCCATTTTGTTGGCGACCAACAGCGACGGGCGCGTCGTAATGTTGGGCGCGTACAGCTCGAGCTCCCGCTGCAAGTGCTCGAGGTCCTTCAGCGGATCGCGACCTTCGGTGCCGGCCGTATCGACGACGTAGAGCAAAATCTTGGTGCGTTCAATGTGGCGCAAAAAGTCGTGACCGAGCCCAACGTTGCGGTGCGCGCCTTCGATGAGCCCAGGAATGTCGGCGACACTCAAGCGGTACGTGTCGGGAAACTCGACAATGCCGACGAACGGGTGCAGCGTCGTGAACGGATACGGTGCGATCTCGGGCGTCGCACGGCTCAAGCGGCTCAAGAGCGTCGACTTGCCGGCGTTCGGGTAGCCGACAAGACCAATGTCGGCAATGGTCTTGAGCTCGAGCTCAAAGTACTGCGACGTGCCGGGCGAGCCAACGTTCTTGCTTTCGGGCATGTGCTTGCGCAAGCGACCAAACGTGGTCGTCTTGCCAGCGAGGATGCGGTTGCCGAGTCCTGGCTTGCCGCCGACGGCCGCTTGGAACGTTGCGCCGTGCTGGTCCAGATCGAACACGGGCGTAAGGCGATCGACGATCTCAATCTCACCCGAGTCGAGGTCACGTTCGTACTGTACAGAAAGAACGGTACGTAATAATGATCATGAGTCAGCACTGTGTGGTGGAGGATACAGTCGTATAGGCTCGGCAATGCGACGGCGTACCCGGTCGACGCGCTTGATGATCGTGCCGCACGGCACCTTGACGACGCAGTCCTTGCCACGGCGGCCTGCCGAGTCGTTCGCTGTAGCAATCACACAATTATAAGCCTCTACTCAATAGAAACAGACCTCTTAGCACAAAGACAGTGATCACGTACGCATGCCGTTGAGACCGGCGCCGCCGCGAAAGTGGTGGGTCGCGTTCGCGAGGTTCTGGACGTGCTCGTCGGCGAGAATAAACACGTTGCCACCGGCGCCACCGTGGCCGCCGTTGGGGCGCTTGCGCATGGCCGACTCGCTGAAGAAACTGCTGCAGCCGTTGCCGCCGTGGCCGCCAGTGGCTTTGATACGGATGCGGTCGACAAAGCGACGCTTCGAGTGCTTGGCACGACGCACGCTCACTTTCTGCTTGACGTGCTCTTGGACATTGCTACCGCTTTGCAGCGGCGGCGGCAAGCCGCTGCTCTCGTCCCAGTCGTCCCACTCGGCATCGAGATCGTCGTCGTCGTCGTCGTCAACGTCGTCGTCGTCGCTCCAGTCCGCTTCCATGTACTCGTCATCGTCGTCGTCGTCACTGTCGTCGTCACTGTCGTCGTCGTCGCCCTTGCGGGTCGAGAACGACGCACCGGCGTTGCGCAGCAGTCCGCTCTTGTGACGCGCCACGCGCATGCGCAGCGGCGTGAACGACACGGCGCGCGCGAGGCAGTTGAGGCGCAACATGATGGCCGGTTTCGCAAGTGAGCTCGTCGCGTGCGCTGCTCGCTGGTTGGCGCTTGGCTCGGTTTTTAGTGCACCATACCAGCAACATAAGGCCATCTTCGAGCAACGTGGAACATGGGTACACTTTCGAGGGCCTTGAGGCACGCAACAAGAGAGAGAGAGAGAAAGAGCCCTAGCTACCTAAGACAGGCTCTGTATTCTGTATTCTGTATGCGGGATGCAATGCCAATCTGTGTGCTTCTCACGCTCTCACGGTTTCTTCACGACGCTCACGAAGCCGCTGGTTGCCGAGAAATACTTCTTGTTCGCCTCGTCGACGCGCTTCTTCATGACCTCGGGGTTCACGAGCTCAATGCCTTGGACCGGCGTGAATGCGAGGCTCGATGCCAGTCCCGAGAGCGGGGCGGCCTTAGCGGCGGCTACACTGGCCGCACGCAGTTTCTTGGACGACTGGCGCTGTTCCTTGCGCTGGACCCGCAATGTGCCCGAGCCTTCTTGGCCAAGGCGACCGGCGCTGAGCCCCATGGCATTGTCGCCATACTCGTCGTCGGCCGACGCAAACGTCTGGCGATTCACTTCACGACGCACGTCCGTCATCTGGAGCCGCTCCTTGATCTTGCGGTACCGCTTGCCGCCGCGCTTGCGCTTGGGCTTCTCGTCGGGGATCGGCAGTGCCTTCTTGGTCTTGGCTTTCTGCGGCTCTTCCCACTTGGTAAATTTCTTGACAAGTTCTTCACGGAACTGGATGCCCGTGCGGCCAATGAGATCCGTTTTGTGAGGCTGGCTGTCGACGCGTGCCATGAGCGCAATCTTGCCCGCGAGCGCACGGCACGCCTTCATGCGCAGATACGGCGGGACGCTCTGCACGAGCTCGGCAAAGAAGATCACGCCCGTGTGCTTGAGCGCCGCGGCCGACGAGAAGCCACTGAGGACCTTGCGCTGCTGCCCGAGCACTTGCAAATTACACGACGGGATCCGCGCGAGCTGGGCGACACCGCCTGCGAGCCCTACCAATTGCGCGGCAATGCGCGTCCCGACGAGCTGCGATACGTTGGGCGCGAGATAGCTCATGCGGCTCTCGACAAACCCCAGAATCATTTGCTTGTCGTCAAAGAGCGCAAGCAGTTCGTCGCAGGCTTCGAGACACGTGCGCAGCTCGTCGGGCGAGAGCGGTTTGCCGCTTGTGGCCGAGCCCGTGACCGAGATGCTGATTACGGCCGCACTCGGCAAGAGCTTGCTTAGGTCGACGAGCGTCATGTCGGTCTCGTTGCCAATGGCCTTGACGACACGGGCATAGTCGAGGGCATTCGGCACGAGCGAGTCGAGCTCGGGGAATTTCTTACCGTACACTTCGGCTGCGAACCGGTGGATCGCCGCGAGCTCGTCGTCGATCTGGACCATGAGATCGTTCGACGTGACCACCAATTCGTACTCGTCGCTGCCTTCGACGAGCTGGTCGGCGTGGATCGGTGCGGTCTTGTCGGCAAACTGTTGGATGGTCCGCACGTGGTCGAGGTACGCTGGCGACCGCTTCAAGTGCGCGATCGACTCGACGCCGTTGCCTTTCGCCGCGGCGGCGAGGACCTTGTCGAGGTCTTGGACGTGTCCGTTCGCGCGCGCGTCCATCTCGTCGGCGAGTGCCGCGGCCGCGCCGCCGTCCATAGCGTCGTCGTCGTCGTTGGCGTCGTCGTCATCATCGTCGTCGTCTTCGTCTTCGTCGCCCTCTGGGACGTTTTCTAACCGCCGCTTCTTGGACGACGTTGGGACGGACGACGATTCGTTGGTGTCGTCGAGGCGCTCTTCCTCGTCGCCGCTGAGGTCGTCGAGGTCATCGAGATCGTCGAGGAACGAGGCGGCGACCGATGCCATTGGTCCTGTTCTGTTTGGTGCGTTTGGGACGGAAATGCGCCAACGAAACAACATGAGCAATTCCGGAAATTTACCTTTGGTGTCGATTGTGAACTTTGACTTTATGAAAACTGAATTTTGCATCTCCTAACCTAGTAATTGAAATTCACGATTGTATTCTTTACAGTGAGCGTCCTCTAAAGTTAACCACGATTCCTGCATGGGGAAACGTCACAAAATGAAAAAAGGAGCCAATGCTCCTCCTGCTGCCACGACGCCCGCGTGGCCGACCGACGAAACAACGTCGCTCTATCTCTTGGCCGGCTGCTGGATCGGGCGGCGCGCGTCGCCTCCGCTGCGAGGCGGTCCCTGGCGGTTGCCGCCAAAGCCACTGCGGTTGCCTGGACCACCGCTGTGGCCGCGAGCAGCTCCGTGGCCGCCGTGGCGATGGCTCGCGCCACGGCTGTTGTCACGACCGTTGCCATTGCCACCATTGCCACCATTGCCTCCCTGACGACCGCGGTTGCCACCGCCGCCACCGCCGCCGCCCTGCTGGCTGTTGTACGGCGACGGCTCAATGCCGGCGACGCCAAAGAGGTTCATCTTCTTGAGCGTCTTCTTCTCGAGCTTGGGCACTTCCTGGAGACCAATCTGCTCGCTGTACTCGGCGGCCATCTGCACGAGGCGCTCGCGCGAGAGGTGGAGGCGCTTGAGGTGCGAGTTGTAGAAGCCGAGCCACGCCTGGTACGACTGCTGCGCCGACTTCTCGAGCTCGCTGCCGCCGCGCATGGACGAGATGACCGTGGCCGTGCGGCACGCCGACGGGTCGAAATCGGCCGGCACGTCGCACTTGTTGAGCGGCAAATCGCTCAGGTCCTTGAGCAGCGGGCTCTCAAAGTCCGCAAGCACCAAGATGCCGTGGCCGTCCGAACCGGCACGGGCCGTACGACCGAGACGATGGATGTACTGGTCACGGTCGGTCAGGCCGACTTGGAGCACGAGCGAGACGTCCGGGTAGTCGACACCACGCGCCGACACGTCCGACGAGAACATAAGCACGCGCTTGGACGAGCGGAACTGCTCAGCAGTCTTCGTACGCGCCGACTGGCTCTTGCGCGAGTGCATCTCGAGCACTTCCTTGAAGCCAGCGGACGCAAAGAGCTGCGCCATGAAGCCCGCGGCACGCGCCGTCGGGAAGAAGAGCATGACCTTGTAGTCGCGCGGGCGGGCCGCCATGTGCTTGGCGAGCACGTGCTCGACCACGGCCATGACGTCGCCCGAGCTGCAGGTCAAGTAGTCCTGGACGGTCTGCACGTTGGTTTGGTCTTCGTCCTCGTTGACCGTGTCCACGAATGCGTAGTCGTCACGCAGCGCAATCTTCTTAAGCTCTTTGGTCGACGCCGGCAGCGTCGCACTGAACAAAAGCGTCTGGCGGTCCTTGGGCACGTACGCGAGGATCTTCATGATCTCCGGACGGAAACCCATGTCCAACAGGCGATCCGCCTCATCGAGCACGAGGAAGCGCAGCTGCGAGAGCTTCTTCTGGATCTTGCCCGAGTCCTGACCGAGGTGGTCAATCAAACGACCAGGCGTCGCCACGAGAATGTCGATAGGCGGGCCGTTCGTGAGAATCTTAATGTCCTTGGGGAGAGGTGTGCCACCGACAAAGCACGCGATCGTCAGGTTGTGGAACTTGCTGAGCTTGCGCGCCTCGACCGCGATCTGGATCGCGAGCTCGCGCGTCGGCGAGATGACGAGCGCAGGGATCGCCTGGTCCGACTGGCCCGAGCGCACGAGTCGTTCGATCGTCGGCAACAAGAACGCCATGGTCTTGCCGTTACCGGTCTTGGCCTTGGCGAGCACGTCCTTGCCGGCAATCACGTGCCCAAAGGTCTCGTTCTGGACATGGGTGAGCAGCTCGTACTTGAGCTCCTCAACGATCGCGCGCTTGGAGCGGTCCGAAATGTCGAGGCTCGCGAACGTGACGTTTGAGAGATGGTGCAGCGTCTTGGGTGCCGCTTCCGTGGGTTCGCCGTCGCTCATGTCATCTTCCTGCTCCTGCACCTTGGCCTCTTGCTTGACGCGCTGCGGCTGCTGCTGCTGCTGCTGCGAGGGACCCTTCTTCTGGCTGGGCGCTTGCTGCTGTTGCGGCGGCTTACTGGCACCGTCACCGTTGCCGCCGTTACCGCCCTTGCCACGACGGCCGCCACGACGCGGCTTCTTGGCGTCGGCGCCACCCGCGCTGTCCGAGGGCGTGCGCTTGGCCTGCTGCGGCGCCGGTGGCGGAGCAGAGCTGTTGGAAACCGTGGGAGCCATGCGTACTGCCTGTGTGCGTATGTGTTCGCCGAGGTGTTTCGTGTTGTGTTTCACGTTTCCTGTTGGCGCAGTGTGCGTCCGTTTCTTCTGAAGATCTCTTCGCGCTGCAAACCAACCACACGGGCAGCTCCGCCACGTCACCCTCCGATTGAAGGTAGGCATCCTTCCTAAACAGATAAAATAGAAACCGTACCCACATGTTGCGTTGTTAGAGGTGCGTATCAGACAACGAAGGGTTTTCACCGAGAGGTCCAAAGTTGCTGGAGAAAGAATCCCTCGACATGGAGGACGTGGCGGCGATGCTGAACGCCGTGGCCGGCGGACTGCAGCAGTCCTTCGGCACGGTCTTCGAGCGCGTGGGGCAGAGCCTTGAGCAGAGCGCGCAGATGATGCAGATGATGAACGCCATGATGGAGGCTGCGATGCTACAGAACCTCGTGGTCGGCTCCGACATGCGAGCAGCGCCTCCGCACGAGAATGGCGGCTCGGCGCCGTTCATGCTGCACGTCACGGTCGAGAATCGGTCGCAAATCAACATTAATGAAGCGACCATCGGCTTTCGTATCGATACCGCTGTGGAATCGCCTGATCTTGAAGTCCATGCGCTCGAGCAAGGTCTTGTTGCCAAGTCAAGCGCCGAGATGAACTTCCCAGTCGATCAGACCATGCTCGGCCAAGAAGCCACAATCGTTTTGCGCGTTCGCAGCCCCGGCACAAGTGAGTGGCTTCAGAAAAATGTGCCGTTCCGGATACCAGTGCTCAAGATGGCGCGTGTGGAGGCCGTGGCGTCGGTACTGCTGTCGAGCGAAGTTGCAAGCGCCCAAGAGTACTCGGATGACGTTGAGCTCCAGTTCCTCCGCAAGGCATTGGGCGTGAGTGCATTTGACGCACTTCTCACAGCAGATACTGGCTACTATCGCTTGTGCGTACCCGCGGGCATCTTTGCCTCGTCGGAAACCGAGATCGCACTGCAGATCCAACAGACGACCGAATCACCGAGCGGCGTGCGGGTCATGGCTACCACACGTGTAGTAGATGATGTGCACGCATCGCAGCGTTGGTGCCGCCTGGTGCTCGAAGAGTTAGATTCACGGTAACCCACATACAGCAGACCTATACAGTAGTTGTAACGCTGTATGAAGGACTGGACAGTGTATTTGGTCGCTTCGTACTACGGTCCGAGCCTGCTATCGTTCGCAGACTCCACATCCCCTGAGCATGGTATCTACATGGCAATGTGTCATCCCGAAATGGAATCGCTGGCGCCAGCACCTTACGCCCACTGACGCATCTGCAGGTAGCCGCGGTCGCTAAACCACTTGTGCAGCAGGAACGATTGGCCCACGTACATGACTGCGAGCGTCAGGATCTCGAAAGACGTGTACCACATGATGCGCGAGTTGTTGCTTTCGAGCGCTATAGACAAGGGATCCACAAACAGGCAAGATCAGCGACAGTAGTGACCCTATCATGAGGACAAACCGCTGTCTGAGACGTACTTCGGCGGTGGCGACGTTCGCGCGCCTTGTAGTAGTCCTGCTCGTTCTTGATGAGGTCCAGAAGCGTGCGCAACCGGTTCAGCGATTCCGTCACGCCTTCAATGTGCTCTGTTGCAACGTAAAGATCCACCAATAGTTAGGATCGAGCTAAAAGGAGACCGCTCTATCTCCCTCAACGTACGCTGCTTCGCCTGCTTCTCCAGCTCGTCTTCGTAGCTTGTCTCTTCCTCGTTCGTGAGATCAAACTTGGTGTAGAACTCCACGACCTTGCCATCGTACGAGCTGTGCTTGTTGTCAAGGCAAAACTTGTACCAGCCACCACGGTGCTCCGACTCGAAATTGAAGCCGTTGTGGACCACGTCGTTGCTCTCGTCGCGCTCGGTTGTGATCGTCTGATCAAAAAAGCCCATAGACGTTTCGTCTTCGCTAGGCTCGCTGCTGAAGGGCCCGTACGCAAGGAGGCGGATGTCGTAATGATCCTTCGAGTCGAGCACACCGATCTTGAGGAACGCCGTGCGCTTCGTGCGCACGTACTCGTAGAAACACTCCATAGAACGCCCCGGGATCTCCACAATAAACGCCGATGCATGCAGCGCCACCATGCTGGTCAGCGCCACGGTCATCAGCAGGCCGCTCGCGCTCAGGAACGTGCGCGGCGCCATGAGTCTCGCGTTAACGTTAGTGTATCTTGTCGGTCGGGTCCCTTGGTAGCTTTTCCGGCTCGATTGACAGCAAAGCAGGGGAGCAAAACGGCGATTTTACAAACACATAACGGATATGAGGTGGTACAGACAGTTTGTTAAGGTTTGTATCTTTTGTGTTCGGTTCACTTCAACACCAGCGCGCAAATGCCCTCCATTACACGAGCGCCTGGTAGCCGCTGCGGCGCCGCTTCTCCACGAGCCACATGAAGGCAGCACCCACAACGACGCCACAGAGCACACCACCGCCGACCTGCGCAGCCACAATTCCCCACGGCTGCGTGCCGGTCGCGTGGTCGGCCGCGGCGCCAGATGCCGTGCTGGTCGCACTGGCACGCACCTTCCACTCGTCGTCGAGCTGGTTGCGCACAATCTCACGCGGCGAGAACGACGTTCCGGGCCACTGCGCAAACTCCGTGGCCTCGAGCCACCACTTGGGGTACCCGGGCGACGCCATGTCCTCGGCCTGCTCACCCGTCGTGATGTACCCGTCACTGAACTTGCCCACGAGATGCCAGGCGAATTGCCACCAGCGGGCAACGACACTCGATGCGAACGCATTGCTCTGGGTCTCGACGTACTCGTCAATCTGCGCCGTCGTGTTCAGCGTCGCGACGTGGTGCTCAATGCGCTTGCGTAGTGCGAACGCTTCGGTCTGGAGCTCTTCGACCTTGGCGCGCACGTCCTTGCTGATCGCGTCGAAGCGGAGCATGCTCCAGTTCTTGACAAACTCGAACGCCCACCACGCCGACTCCTGGTTGAACTCACTCTCTTTGCCCAGCAAGTACGACTCGGGCACTTCGTTCTGCGTGCACGCAAACGGCACGTACACCGAACCGTGGGGCGTGCTCTGCGCGTACCACATCACGCCACCGACGTGGTCGTCCATGTGACCACGCGCTTGGAGCACAAAGCTATAGATCGTACGGAACATGGAGATCGGACGTTCCCAGCCGCCTGTGACGCCCTTGCCTTCGCCGTCAAAGCGCATGGGGTTCCCAAACGGACCCGCAGCGAGACCTTTGGTCATATCGTACGGTGTGCCTTCGTAGTAGTCGCGCAAGAGCCCCATGATCGTGTCGATACCCACGGGCGCGTCCGGCTTGATCGTGACGGGGTACGTCGCATACTCCGTGACGATCCCGAGCGTCGGATCGAGTTGCTGGGACGGCGCGAGCAGGTCGTAAATGCGCCACACGCGACGGCCAACGTACAGCGGTCGCACGGGACTCGTGTCTTTGTATCCGTACGTCGCACTAAAGTCAAACACGCCCATCTCGGGCGTCCACCATCCCATCTCTTGCGCAAACGACTGGATGTTGGGCGAGCCGAGAAAGTTGTCCGCGTCCTCCAGGTCCATCTCGCGGATAATAAAGCCGTTCGCAATGACCGTGAGGTGGTCGTCGGGTACGCGCTGGGCGGCCCACACGGCGCTCGAGTTGTCTTTGCCCGTGAGCACGTGGAAGACCCAGACTTCGCCGTACTTGTCGGCAATGCCCAACGCTTCGGCCGACGCCGTGTAGCCTGGTGCTGCCGGGTCGCCACTGTCTTCGCTGTAAAAACCGTACTCGACGGCCAGATCGCCCATGGTCTGGACAGCGCAGCGCGCCGAGTCGCATCGCTCGAGCGCCACCTTACTGAGTTCGGCAATGCCAAACATGTTCTTGCCGTGCGGCATGTCGCTCGACCAGCCGACTGTGCGTGCACCCGACGTGCTCTCGGCAATACTCAGTTGCACTTCGTTCATCATGCCGTAGTCTTGGTCAAAGTACGCGTACGTGTGGTTCACCTGCGGGATAAATCCGAGCGGCGTCGTGAGTGGCTCGCGGTCCGTGTCTTTGGACTTGTACTGTGGACCACGGTCGTTCGACACGAGGCGCGGGTAGCCTCCAAAGAAATTGTACACGGCACGCTGGGCACCGGGCGCGTGGTCTTGCGCAGGCACGCGCACGAGCCGCAGGTCGGCGGCACCGCCGCCGGCGTCGTCCGTGTGGGCCACGATCGCCGACCCGTCGCGCGTCGCGTGCTTGCCAACGGCGATCATTGTACAGGCGTCGGTCGTTGGGGAGATCAGCGCGAACGCGCCAAGCGCCGCGGCCGCGGTCGCGACGAGGAACCGCATGGTGCTTCGAGCACAAGAAGAGGAAGCAGAGCGAACGAAGGTCTTGTCGGTTACGCGTGCGTGGCAGGCCACTGCAATGCGGGAATGAGAAAGCAGTGGAGCCGTTGAGCCGTCCGTCTACAGCTACGCGCGTGGCTGGCTGGTGAGGAGCGCGAGACGATCGAGCAAAAGATGACGGAGGGCCTAGGCACGCATGTCGCCCACTGGCGCTCACGGCATTGAAGCTGACCAAACGACGGAAGGGGCGATCTTGACCACTCGCCAAGGTACGATTTCGGCTCTGGGTTTTCTCATTCGTTCGCGTTTGCTCCAAACAGAGGCCCGTGCTCCGTGTGCCCAAACTTTGGCCAGTTTGGCCCCAACCTCACACGATGGAGTGGTCGTCACGTGGCTACATAGCGAGCAACGATGCAAGCGTGGCGACTACTACAGTACCGTAGTATGACGCCTGCTCTCGCTGCTTATATGTCGCAAAGGCGTGTACGCATGCATGTTTAGACCACTGTAGTACGATTGAGCTGCGCCGCTGAGCGGTGGTGATATATTAGGGGTGAGATGAAGGAACCAACGGAATGAGGATGGTGGACGTGCATAGTACGGAGGAGCCTCTGCCTACGGTTCGGGACCCCCGTGAGGGGATGCCTGCCCCCCGTAGGCAAGAGTTTTTTGCTTTCGAACCGATGCCGGCAGCATGAGAACCTCCTCCAAGAGAAGAGACTCTGCATCGCTGCCGGCGCCGACGTTGGTGGTGAGTGGGTGCGGTATACAGTACTACAGTGTAGTCGTAGGGAGTGCCTCTGCCTACGGTTCGGGACCCCCGTGAGGGGATGCCTGCCCCCCGTTGGCAAGAGTTTTTTGCTTTCGGATCTACGTGAGGTAACGGATGTCGGCAGGGACGGGGACTTGTCTGCCTCATGACAAAATGAAGAATGAGCGAGTCGATCGAGCCGGCTGAGGCGCTCGAGGCGAGTTCGCGTCTGCGACGTGGGGAGGAGAGCTCTTCGTGCGAGAGACTTTCTGCGACGCGAGCAGCTCCGGCATTGCGTCAGCGTGTCACTGGGAGAGTGACCAACACTCTCGCAGCATTAGTGGAATGGTTGCTCCATCGAATATGAAAGAGGGCATATATCACACAATATGGAAAATGGGTAGAAAGCGCTGCAGTCGAGTGCGCGACGATCGTGAACCGCCTCTTTGGCAGCGAGTTCGATGGCGTCGAGACCGCGACCCAGGCTTCGCGAGATACCATCAGCTCTATCGAGGGCCCGCCCGGTGCGAATGTGTTTGTCTACGGCTTGCCGCACTACGTCTCGAGCACCTCTCTCGCGACAGCATTTGCGCCGTTCGGCACGGTTGTCAGTGCCACGGTGTGTGTGGACAAGATCACTGGCCATAGCAAAGGCTATGGATTCGTGAGCTACGACGCGCGCGAGGCGGCAGCTGCTGCGATCGCAACGATGGATGGCTTCCAGATCGGCTCGTATCAGCTCCAGGGTCGTCCCAAGCGCGTCCACGACAACAGCCGCGGCAACGACGCCAGCGCCGACAGCAAGGCCAGTGCGTACGCCAATGCGAGCCCAAGTGCGGTTACGTCGCCACTGTTCTTAGTGTATTCGCCCGTGCCGCCGCGTACACCGCAGACACACGGTGTAGTTGACTGCCGGTCGGACGCGACAGTGGCAGACGATCTGCGCGAGGGCGTCGTGACGAAGTCGCCCAAGTCGGTTTTGCTGGAAGTCGGCAGCTTGGTCAAACAAGTTCATTGCCCGAAAAAGCGACCAACGTGGCAGGAGAGCGAGGAGACGGAGGACGACGATGTGTTGCCGAGCAAGAAGTGTCCGCGCCTCAGTCTCCGTGGCGCCGAACTATCGAAGCCAACGCAACGCCATGTTCGGAAGTTGGTTGGACGGCTCGCTTGTACAGGAACTTCGGAGTCGCGTCTCGCTCAGACTGGTCGTACTGGACGAAGACTGCCACAACGCTACGGTAGCGCTCGAGAAGAGGGCGGGGCCATGACTTTGTTGGGAATTCCAACAACTAACTTCCTCGACCGCAACGTGTTATACAGGGAAGTTTGTAGGTCACCAACGCGGGGCGCGTCGACCAATGAAGTGCGGCTCGTGTTGCTTGCCCAGTAGTACGTGTGACGCGACCCTCATCAGGCTTCGACGCATATCGCTATGCGAGCAGTGGCTGGCCGAAAGACCACTGTAACACAAGCAAGTACAAGTGTACCATCTTTTGTTGGCCGTTTGAATACCTATCATACAGTACCCACTCGGATCGTCGCATCATTGTACTGATGACGAGATCGCGAGATCGCGAGCCACAGTCAGGGATGCATCCTCCTGGCAGGACTCCTCGCGAGTGCAAGTGCATCGGCCGCGACGACGATGACGACAGCAACGACGGCATCACGTGTCAGTCTCGCGAGCAATGAACGCACACTGACTGTGCCGGTGTCAGCCTGGCACTGTAGCACTGGCAGATGCCATGATAGAACCGTACAAGGACATCACGTGTACAATGATAAGCGATGATACTCCACTGGATCCTCAAAACCTAAGAGGCATCCTTACAATGTACCCGTTAGACACGAATAAGCATGAATAGAGAAGGCACAACTAGAAGATGTGGACGACGCAGAGGGCTCTAGAGCAAGGATACACGAAATGATCGTCTATTGAAACTCAACTAGTTCATGTACTACGTCCGCCCACGGCAGGAGTATCCATCCACAAGATATGGTACTGTACGGTTGTGGAGGACAGACGCTGGCGTTGGCGGTGGGGGGTTTGGGTGGAGCCATTTGACGTCCGCGTAGGCTCATCCGCCCACGTCCGATGGAATGGACTGAGAGAGTGGGGGACAGACGCTGCGCAGACGACGAGGGTGTTTTCTTTCGTGGGGGACAACTGGAACATGACAAGAGCGGGCGAATTTTGAAGAGGAGGCGCTTGCGCTGGAGCCGGCAAAAGCGAGAATAAGCATGCCCTTCATGAGACACGCAGCTGTTCAGCTGAGATGGAGGAGTGAAGGTCAGTCTCGGATCAGACGCAGACTCAGGCTCAGACAACCGAGGCTGAGACGGTTGCACTGTGGCACTGTACATTGCCGCACGAGCCTGTGCGGAAACCTGCGAGGAGAAAGCGACCCGCGATCCGGATAGGTTGGACTCAGGTAGTAGTTGAATTGAGGCCAAACGCCAGCACGATCGATCAACTACAGTACTGCTACGGTTTCTCTAAACGATTGAATGTACGCATGACCGGCAAAACCATCTTCGATGCGGCGTCCGGTCCATGGGCCTTGGCCGTGTCACTTGTCGAGAGACTTGAGACCGTGGCGAGATTGCTTCGCGCGTGGCATCACATCTTCATCTTCAGTGTCGTCGCTCTCCTGCCACTTGGCTCGCTTCTTGGAATGGGCAACTGGGAGGTCGACACGCTTCTGCATTTGCGCCGACGACTTGGGCGCCCACGGCACGACGCCGTTGTTGAGATCACCGTCCGTCTTGACGTTGATGTTGACCTGGGTGTTCGAGTGGCGGCCCACGTTCGCACGCGACGGCGACGCTTGCGCTTCGGCAACTTCATTGTCAATCATTGCTGCACGCGCTGACGCGCCTGAGCCAGGCGACGCTCGTCCAACAGGCGTGCTTGTCATCCACGGAAGTGCGCGGCGCTGTCCGCCGTCCCCCTCCGTACCGATGGTTTCCGTCACAGTGGGCCCGAGACTCCGTGCCGACAGCGTCGCTCGTGGTCTCTTCCTCCTCGGCCGCCTCCAAGATTGCCGCACGTGCCATCTCGTGTCGCTTGGATTCCTTTTCGATGGCTTTCTTGATGTGGCTGGATAAAGCCTTTATGCCTCGACGGGATTTGTTACTCCAGTCGTGCTTTTTGACGGCAGCAGTCACACCCGAGGCCGCCCGCGACTGCGCATCCTGCATTGACGGCACACATGCCGTGGATCCGTTGCAGTTCATCGTTCTCGAAGCCGCCGGTGCGGCTGGAGTCGCCGCACACGGAGCTTCTCGTCCCGGCAGCTGCGACGAGTGCCGAATCGACGCAGTGGTCGTGGTCGACGCCGTGGTCGTGGTCGTGGTCAAGCTAGAGGTCGAGCTCGAGCTCGAGCTCGCGTTTCTCGTAGCCACACTCGTGTGGTTCAAACTCGTCCGTGCACGCGAGTTGGCGCCCGTGTCACCAGAGGTGGACTCGCGCTTGCGCTTGTGCTGCACTTTTTGCACCTCGAGTCGCTGCGACTCGAACTGGACGCCGTCCATGCGCTTGATCGCGACATCTGCGGCCTCCCGGGCCTCGTAACTCACGACACCAAACCCTTCGCTCTCGCCCGTCATCGTATCGACGGCTATCTTGG
>JAADXQ010000058.1:0-45041 GCA_023337915.1 Pythium angustatum | reverse complement strand
TACTTATTGGATCACTACGTGTACGTTTTCGTACTTCTGTGAAAACTACTCACGTACTTAGTAGGAGTACTGATCTGGTTGGGAGTGCGGGGTTAACTTAGCGAGACTAAGTACTTTTCTACTTACTTATGGAATTTTCTCACTGTGGATGCCACACCCAATCGACCCATCTCCCCACACGAACTGACCTTGCCAATTGCCATTGACACAGGTGTCACTCTGCAATCCCCGTGCCATGGCACCACCACCGGCTCCATCGACTGACTCGTGCGAGTACGCGCCATTCAATGCGACCTCCGGCTGCTTCTCGCCGCGCTCGTGCGCCGACTGTCTCCGCCAGCCCGTGCGATATGAATACGCTTCGTTCCGTCTCGATTCGTATTCACAGTCTGCTCACGTTCGCTCTCTATTGTCACTTTCCCAATCTCAGGGCTGCATGATCAACCGCTCGGGCCGCTGTCAGTCGTGGCAGAATATTACAGCAGACCACATCTACACACGTGCGAATACGTTGAACCGCACGCTGCCGACAACCGCAGAGGACGCGGGTAATAACCGCGAACCACAAGAATGGGAGATCCCGGCGCTCACGACCACGTACTGCAATGCCACGGACACGACGTGTCAGCAGTGCATCGAGCAGAACTTCTGGGCGACTGACATGTCACCGGCCACGGTCGACAGTCGGTTTTGTGTCGGTGACAATGGCTGTGTCTGTGTGTTCAACTGTGAAGTGCGCTCGCCACGGTCTCCCGTATGCACGGACACAGCTAGCTCCGGCTCGACCGGCGCTAATACGGAGGTCATCGCGCCTGTTGCCAGCGAAGTCGGTATTACTACCACTCCGTCGATGGAGCGAACTGCACGAGAGTGCCGCTACGCGAATTCGAATTCGACGACCGAGTGTCTCCGCTACCGAAGCTGTCGAGACTGTCTCACTACGCAGGTACAATGACAATGGCAGCCGCCTCCCTAACACGCTATTTCCAGGCGAATGGATCTCAAATCGTGTTGATTTGCACAGGGCTGTCGCATCGCTGTCGACGGGTATTGCGAGGTCGACGACGTCGCTGACACAACGTCGCTCGACTACCACGGCGCGTTCCATGCCAACCTCGTGCTCCCGGTCGCGAACACACTCAACGCTACCGGGCTCGTGGGGCAGCAGGAGTGGCAGTTCCCGGCCTCAGACCTCAAGTACTGTGTGCCGTCCGACGCGGTCTGCGCCCAGTGCACGCGAGACCACTACTGGCTCAGTGCTGGGGCGCACCCGACAGTCGCTTCTGTGTCGGCAACGACGACTGCGTGTGCGTCTTCAACTGCGACTTCTTCACGTCTCGTCTCCCCGTGTGTCCAACGGACACTGCCAGCTCGGCTGGGAATGTGGAAACAGAGGTGGCACCAACCGTCACAGACACACCATCGACTAGACCGCGAGACGAGTTTGACTGTCGCTACATCGACACAAACACCACGAGCGGATGCCGTCGACTTCGCAGTTGTCGATCCTGTCTCAGTATGGAGGTACGAGAGGATACTGTCGTTGATTAATGGGGTACAACTAACGTTGCTGTCATCACAGGGCTGTCACATCTCGCCGGACGGGTACTGCACCGGTGGCACATCCTTTGACTCACACCGCAACTTCCGTCGTGCGTTCCAAGCCAGTCTCGTGCTCCCCGTGGCACGAACACTCAATCCCTCGGGTCTCGTTGGGACGCAAGAATGGCTCTTCCCGGCCAATGAGCTCGACTACTGTGCGGCCAACGACACGGTCTGCACCGAGTGCAGTCACGAACGCTACTGGCTCAGCGCCGGTGCGCCCGACGACAGTCGCTTCTGTGTGGGCACCAACGGCTGCGTGTGCATTGCCAATTGCGAGCGCGACGACAATGAAGTGAGCTGTCCGTCGCCCACGACCGACAGCTACGAAAGGGAGAGCTCGGGGGAGACCGTCGCGCGTCAACTGATGTGGATCGTCGAGCTCTGTGCCGTGCTGTTTCTGGTATTCGTGGTACTGGTCACGTGGTGGTGCTGTGCGCGTGGCGAGAGACGCCGTGCCCAGCGAGAGCAAGCGTCCAGGGCGAGCAACAATACAGCGGCGACAGAGTGCGACGAGGCCGCATACGCAGCGGTAGCGCCCCGTGCGCTGTAGGAATTTATGGGATATCTTCATGGTTCGATATCCAATACACCTGATTCTGCCGGAGAGCACCATGGCGCCGTCGCCACCATTCCTGGTGGGGGTCTGCCTTGCCGCCCATCGTTTGACGAATCATAGGTGAACCCATCGATGGCCTCGATGGATACGTGGTCGTCGTCGTCTTGCGCTTGATTGTCTACTGATAGAGAATCTGAGACGTGTGGGATCAGAATCTGAGATCTTAGGCACGAATGGGAGCACACGTTGAACGAGATCCCAGCACCTTGATGGGTTCTTTGTAGTCTACATGATCCGCTGGTTACGACCCGTTGTGGTCAATGCATAACTGCTGATGGCGAGAAGCTAGGTGATGTCGCCGATGCAGTGGCTTGAATAGGGCACTGAGGGCATGCGAGCCAACCTTCCGTTGGAGTCACAGCTGACGCGAGCCAACCTTCCGTTGGAGTCACAGCTGACCCAACGATTGTGTTGGTCTGTCTACCCCCTACGTCTGATGTTCATGAGAAGCGACGACACCATAGAAGTCAGCCGCCCAACGGACACCGGTGCCGTTTCCACTGGGTGGAAAGATCCGTTGGATGTATAAACATTCTGGCGTTCAACGGCTTTCATCCGAAACAAACAGCAGTGAAAAACCGTTTTGTATTCTTGTACACGGACACATCACGCCCCCGATCTTTTTTTTGGTATGCACACCTGACCAATCCGTGGCTTTTCGTGCCATGCTCCTTCCAGTTGCGTTTGGTTCAAACTGGAACTTTCTGGGGATTCCGGTACCTCGCGAGGTGAGAATAGATCGCCCGGCAAGGCGTGGGAGCCGTCTCCGTGGGTCGATTTATAAAGCAGTCACAACTCGTCTTCCCGTCGCCATCGCATCCCCATGGCGACCACTGCCACTACCACAGCACGACTACCCTCCTACAACGAATGCCGCTACACGTCCTTTGATCCTGCAACGAGCTGCCGCACGGACCGCAACTGCGCCGACTGCCTCGAAACGCAGGTACGTGCTCTGCATGCTTAGACCCTGCTGCTGATGTTGACACCTACCGAACAACGACTAAAGTACCCTGCTACCGATCGTATCTAGGGCTGTCGTATCAGCACAGGAGGGTTCTGCGAGCCCGACGCGAGTCCGAATGCCGACAATCTCAATTATGCGCGCGGTCGTGTGGTTGGGAACGTCTCGCGCCTGACGGACACGTCGGTCGACGCGAATGCCACGCAAATGTGGCACTTCCCTGCCTCACAAGCCACCTACTGTGGCGGCGACGACTCCGTGTGCAATCGCTGTACGGAAGAGAATTATGGCGTGGCAAGTGGCAGTGACACTGCCGAAGACAGCCGCTTCTGTGTCAGTGCCAGCGGCTGTGTCTGCGTGCAGAACTGCCGTAGCAGCTTCTTTGAGATGGCGTACTGCGACTCGCCAGAATCCAGCGCTGTGGGTGAAAGCTCCAACAACGCTGACGTTGCGACGCCCGAGTCGGCGTCGGTGGCACCAGTGTCAGCACCTGTGTCAGCACCAGTGCCAGCGCAGGCGACCGCCGAGACCGAGTCGCACAGCGTGAGCGTCGTCGTGTGGATCGTCATCGCTGTGACACTCGTACTGGTGGGACTGCTGCTGCGTGTTCTGCGACGTCGGCTTCAAGCACGACGTACGCTTCGGCACCAAGAAGGCCATTGCGAGCTCCTGGACGACCCGACCATGAAAGCCAGTCCACGACCATAGTCTATGTGAGAAGCCGTACGGTAGCAACACCCTGTAGGCTGTACGTGTAGGTCTCCTACCATGCTCTTGGGCCGCCTCGAGCGCACCAATGACTGTCTCATCTGAATACAAATACCAACAACCGGAGCTATACGGTCTTGAAGCTACCGTACCGCTGGGTCGCTGGGTCCATTGCTCATCGAAGAAAGCGATGACTCGCTCACTGATGTTGATTGTTGATACTGAGATCGTGGGAACTTGATTTCCGTCAGCAAACCTAAAAGCCACCTAGCCGTCTTCTTCTATAGACCATTTGACTGAGCGACTACGAGTACTACAACAAGTACGCAGCAGGAGGCTCGCTCTGTACTGTAGTGAATCGCTTCGTGGCAACGGGAATGCTGGGTAATCACTATCAAATTCGGTTAGTCCACCGTAAGGAAGCTCGCATCGCCACGCGACGGCCGAGCGCTCGGCCGTCGCATCGGAATCTCTCTGTTACTGTCGCTCCCTCGCTGATGCGGATGGTTCTGTTCGTCGTGGGCGATCCAGTGCGACTGGTCGTGGATCATTGGCAGGCGTGTGAGCGTCGTATCCAGCGACGCGTACGACGGTGGAGGCAGTGGGCAGAGATCCAGCGGCGGCGCTGACGTACGACGCGACCGCTACTAGTAGCAAGACCCGTGTCGCCGCCAGCGTTGACCGCTGTCGTGTAGAACGGAGCGGCCGCGTCCGATACGATGGCTGTCTGCACTCGCCCTCCTATGACCGATTCTGAACGTCGCCGTCGCCACCAACAGACAAGCGGCGCGAGACAACCCACCACGAACGCGGCGACAATCAGCAGCATCGCGGTGTTGGTCGTGAGGATCGAGCCAGTCGATTCGGGTTGTGAATCCGTGTTGTTCGAGCCGACCGGTGGGGGAGGCGACGGTGGCGTCGGTTGATCTGCTGGTGCTACGTCCCTGCTACTAGATCCGGAAGGTCCGGAAGATCCAGAGTCTGGTCCAGTGGTCGCTGGTAGCAGCGTCGCTGGCGACACGGCACCAGTGGCCGGAGAAGGTGCCGTGGTCGACGGTGTCACCGCCAGCCCGTGGCACTGTACCTTGGACGGCACCTCGCAGTTGAAAATGCAGACGCAGCCGTCACGGCCGACGCAGAAGCGACTATCGCTGGCATTTCCAAAGCTCTCGGGCGCCCAGAAACGCTCGGCCGTGCACTCGACACAGACGCTGTCGTCGACTGCGCAGTACGCGACGCTGAGCGCACGGAACTGGTAGCTCTGTCGGTTGCTCAGGACGATGCCACTTGCAACGCGCGCGGCCGGCAAGGCGTAGCGGCTCAGTGCGAGCGCGTAGTCGTTGTGGTTGTCGTACGCGCCCTCGCTCACGCAGTCGCCATGGCGGTCGATCATGCAGTTCTTGAGAGAGGCAAAGACGGAGGGGGTTAGTGATAAGGTTCATGACCTGACAGCCACATAAGCTAGCATCGTACCGAGAGCTGAAGGCAGGTGGAGCAGATGCGGACGCCGTCACAGTCGTTGTGGTCGCCTTTCGCTTGCGCTGCGCACTGGCGGTCAGCGGCCGTCGGGTCCATGTCGCTGGTGCAGTCTCACTTGGCGAATGACCGAGCGACACCTAGAGCTCAGTGAGGTTGGAACAGAGGAGTCGCACGCAGCTCCAAGATTCAGGTCGCACCAGTCCATCATACTCTAAACAGCGCAGGAGTGACGGACAAGAACGAAAAGCGACGGGGGCGGTCGGTACAGTACAATCGGATGCGCTTTCCGGCGATTGAAGATTCGTTTTGGGGCGAGGGGCGAGGAGGCTTTGTCCACAGTGTACTACACTGTGTAGGTTCGGTGGAGGAGATCATGTCCATGCGGTCGCGTCGCGTCGGTCGATCCTCGGCACGGAACGGACGTGGCGTTTCGAGGTACAATAGCGAGCAGCGACCGGTCCGAGGCACCGGTGCGTTGGCTGCATTCGAACGTTAGAACTGTCATGGCATTCATATCGTAAGACCACTCAGATCGATCCGTCTTTCAACGTGAGGAACTGTCGTCCATCCCTCGGTGTCGTTGACGGAAGGTCTAATTGGAACCGTGCGGCGATGGGTGCACTGGGTGCCACACTGAGATGAGTGAACAGCACGGTCTATCCACGACGGTTCATGATGGGTCAGGGACTGTTGTACCACACTCGATGCCGGAACAAACCAATGGATCGTGGGTGGCGAGCGGCCGTAGGACACTGGTACGGTATTCCCACAGACAGTCGATGCCCCATGGGACCTCGACATCGACAACCACGCGACGCGGCTCGAACTCTCGCTTTCGACGTCTCTGGTGAACACTGTCAAACAGTAATGACCGACATGACCGACGAGCAGTGCCGCGCCGCAGCAAGCGACGGCGTGTGGGATCCGTGCGACGGCGTCAGTCGCTGCACCAAGTGCCTGCAGACGCCGGTGCGTCATGGCGGTCACTGCTGCCGTTAGTCTACAGGACTAACAGCCACGTCCGTCTCCTTAACAGGGCTGTATGATCGGTGCTTCCGGCGACTGCCAGAGCCAAGGGCCGAATCTCTTCGACCGCGGACAGCCCTATAGCGTCGCCATCGACCGCGACCTCGCGCTGCCGGCGGCGCTGACCGGCAGTGCCGCAACGCTCGTCAACGATCCCCAGGCGTGGCTCTTCCCCCATCCCAATACAGCGTACTGTCCAGCAGACGACGCGGTCTGCGGTAATTGCGTGTACAACAATTTCTGGGCGCCGCTCGTGTTTGCGGACACGGGCGAAATGCGGAACGAGAGCGACAGTCGCTTTTGTATTGGTGCCACCCGTGCCTGCGTGTGCATTTACAACTGCCAGACCGTGCCAACGCGCCAGTGCATGAAGTGGTCCATCGTCGGGGACGTGCCCTCGCCATCGGCTACGACCGTGGACTGGATGCTGGACGAGTGGACAGCCACACCGACACCGATATCGCCGACCCCGACGACAACGACGTCGGCGAGCCACACCGACACAAACTACGTCACCAGGCAGCTCTTGACGTGGACGCCGCTGCCGATTGCGATCCTCATCGTGCTCTGGATCGTCTATCGCGTCGGTCGGCGCGTCACGACGCGACGAGACCCTAGGTCGCAACAACGCCAGCTCCCATTGCCGCAACGACCACGAGAGACGCGGTTCGTGTCCATGGCACCGACACCGACGACGAGAACCGGATCCGAGACGGCGACGACACCATCGAGTGGTTTGCCACGGCTCAGTGTGCCAACTCCTGTCACGACGCTGGCACATGACGGCGCACGACCACAGCAGCCTCCTCGTCAGTCATTGGAGCTCTATGGATGGGCCTCGCACCGCCAATACCTCATTGACACTGAACACCGCCGGTTCAATGGCGCCGACGACGTTGTGCGGGACTAAATAACGTCCCACAGCCTGTCACTGCCGGTCGCCTTCACCATGAACAACACGTCGACCAAACGTCTAAACACGAATTCCCATTTGGACACATATCATACACATCTCACCTTGTACCACCACGACCTCATAACTCTCGCACCGTCGAGTCCGCCGGTTCTGCTCCCTGTGCTGTGGACTCGGACGATGCTCGTCGACGGAGCTGCGCGGCGTGGTCGTCACCACGTTCCGAACGTGGCTCTTGCTCCTGATGGTGCGCCTGCTCGCGTGGAGACGACGCCGGGAGATACGCGTCGCTGGCCTCGAGCGGAACGGCCACGCCACCCGAGCTGTCGAGCACCGGCACGGCACGCTTCGCGTCGTCGGTCGTGGTCCCTTCGAGCTGCTCGCGCTCGGTCTCAATGAGCTTCTCGCGCATCGAGTGCCATCCTGAGAGCCCGAGTCGTGGTCCGGCCGGGGCACGTTGCGGCAGTGGCAGATCGTGGCGGAACGCCGGCTGTGCGTTTGCTACAAAATAGTCATACCAGTATGTTAGGAGCCGTCCTCGTCTCATAGTAGTATACCACAGTATAGCCAACGTACCTCGTGTGCGGCGCATCCAGCGGCGGACAACAAACGTCACGACGGTGACGACGCAGCAGAGCGCGAGGAGGAACCCAATCGACGTGTACACGGTCTTGGCCGACGGCGCCGCGTACCCGTAGGCAATACAGCGCTGCATAATCACATTGTCATTGTGGTACGGCGACTCGCACGCTTGGACGCAGACACAGCCGCCGGCACCACGGCAGAACGGCAAGTACGAGAGCTGCGAGTTGTCAAACGGGTTGCCCCAGTTGTCGCGGCACACGGCACAGGAGGCATCGTTGTCGGCGCAGTACGTCGCGTTGGTGCTGGGGTACTGATTCATGCTTGAGCCGAGCATGGCATGCGGTGGCCGTGGCCGGCGAAAGTCCTTGTCGACTTTGTACTGATTCATGCTCACGCAGACACCGTAAGTGTCGACCATGCAACTGGGTCTCTGGGTCGCGTCGCCGCTGAGTCGCGTGTTGAGACAGTCAAAGCACGAGCGTGCGACGCTGCATTGCTTCGAGGCGTACCACGTGCACGTGTCGCCAGGGGAGGACGAGATGGTCTTGGTGACGGCGCCGCCTTCGGACGTGCGGTCCTTGAGGACGCTTGCGAGGAGCTGCTGCATGGCGGCGGCGGCGGAGGACGACGAGGACGAGGAGGAGATCGAGGCAGCATTATCGTCGCCGACGGTCGCGTCACGGGAGCCGCTGCTGGCGTTGCGCGGAGCGGACATGTCGACGGCGGAGAGGAGGGGAGGAAAGCGGAGCGGAGCGGAGATGTAAGGGGGATCTCGCTCGGCTTCTTGGCGTCAACACACCCGACAGCGCGGTCGCGAAGAACGCAGCGGAGGAGCGGAGCAGAGGAGCGGAGAGGTGGCCCACCCTCTCGCTTCGGAGGAGGCCGCCCTCCTCCGTCCCTGCGACACTTTCAGCTGTCTCAACATGCGCCGTCATCAGTGTGGTCCACATAATCATATCTCCGTGCCTGTTTCTGAACTTTTTTCACTGCTCCAGAGCGCTCTATTGGGGATCCGTACAGTACCTTCATCTGAGATGTGGAGCTTCAAGAGACCATCACTCTTCATCATTGCTCAGCCATTGAGCTCGTCTTCCAGCTCGATCGGGTACATTGTGAACGCCACCGGATCCATCGGTGCTGTACAGTCGACGCGTTGCAGTGTGAGAGGACGCACTGTCGTGGATGCCGTGAGCGCAGCACACAGCGGCGTCTCGTGTGCGTCCACTTGAATGGCTGCAAACGCGTCTGGCAGGCTCGACAGGTCCGTGCTGTCGGCCGAGACCCACGTGAGCCGTGGGCCAAGCGTCACATTGGCTGGCAGCTCGCGCAGCGGGTTTCCGTTGAGAATGACGTAGTGGAGTTCGTTCGACTCAAAGAGCTCGGGCGGCACAGAGGTGATCTGGCTCTTGGCGAGGGACACGGCCGACACACCGAGGCGAGGCACGACCGATGGGAACGCGGTAAATGGAAATTCCTCGAGCGCGAGCGTCATCCTGCGCGGCCAGAGCTGGTCGAGTTCGTGTGGTAGCGACGTGAGATTTGTTCGATGGATCTCAATATCGAGAAGGCGTTGCGGAAAGTCTCTCGACATGAGTCCGCGCGGGAACGCGGTCATGTTCACGTCGATCAAAAACACAAAGCGCAGTTGATCCATCTGCGACGCCGTGACGGCCGCGCGCTCGTCCCACTGCACGAGTGTCGACTGGTACACTTTGATACCGAGCAAGTTGTCAAAGGTGCGGAGTTCGCGAGGAATCTCGACGTGGGGGCACGACCGAATGGACACGAACGACACGAGTCGGGGATCGAACTCACGAAACAGCGCCGCGAGCTCTGCTGCGCGACCCGTTTGATGGGGCTCCGTACATCGGTACTCGAGCGCCGAGCACGCCACCTTGGGTGTGAACCATGCTTGCAACGGCAGCTTGCAGTGCGGTTGCAGTGGCCAGGAATTCGCGTGGACATGAGCGCCGAGCACGACGGCGCCAAAGAGCACGAGCACGTACCCGCCCAAGACCCCTTTACTCCATCGCCCCGACGGCTCGACCACGACTAAATTCTGCGACGACGCTTGGGAGAACTGTGAGTCCGCATGCGAAGGCGGCCGTGGCGCGTTGCTAGCCGAGTCCAGCGGGTCGAGCTCGTTGGGGTTCGGGGCCGGCACCACGTCGTCCACGTCCGTTTTCCGGAGCATGATCGGGATGACGCGCAGGCTGCGCCAGACGTTAAACGCAATGCCGATCTTGGTCACAAAGTCCAGCGGCGTGACGACAAAGAGCATGCGAAACTCGTTGATCGTACGGATGAACCACGCGTCTTTGTACCATAGCGTGCGTGGGAAATTGGTCCGCTCCCAATCGTAGCTCATTGCGTACGGGTACGAGACCACACACGCCAGGACCACGAGCGCGGTCATGTCCAGCGTGAGGTTGATGCACACGCACCAGAGCCGTGTACGCGGTCGGTTCGAGCGGAAGCACGACGACAGCAGCGGTGGCAACCAGCAGTTGACCACAAAGAGCACGACCCACGCCGTGTTTACGCGTGGCTGCGGAAGGAACAGACTCGCAAAGAAGAGCTGGTGCATATGGAGTAGCGACTGCACGAGCAGGCGCGAGACGTAGACCACGTAATAGCACTCGTTGTTGATGTCTGTCGAGTCGTAGAGCTTGGTGATGGCGTGCCACGTGCGGTAGCACACGCGCACGAACGGCGACGGGAGGCGTTCGAGCACCGACTGCGTACGAAACTCGACCGACGAGAGCGCTGTGAGTGACATGCGTCGAATCCGCATGACGGGCGTCGTGACCGTGCGTGTCATGACTTGTGTACTCGTGAAGACGCTCCGATGGGACACGATCGAGTGGAAGACTATCGTTGCGACCGAGAACGCGTGGAGCCCACAGACTACAAAGTAGCCAACGCCGATGGGCGGCAAGTAGAATGCGTCGACCGTGACGCCGTAGAGCGTGAGGTACCCGATGAGGTTGGTACCCAGTAAATAAAAGTGAAGGCCGCCTACGAGTCCGAGGTAGACGGCGCAGATCAGGTGGAGCACGAGCACGAGGAGCCAGAGCACGCTGTAGACGCGCGGGGAGACATTGTAGAGGAACACGGGCCGTCGACCGCTGCCGTGTAAACGTCGCGTGTAGCGTCGTAGTGGGTACGACGGCTGTCGCACCGGCGGGAACGAGAGGTCGGCCTTGTTGAGATCAAGCGGATGCAGCATCGTTGGTGTTTCGGTGCCGTGGGGGTCGATGACAGGAATTGACGGCAGCGCCATCGAGCCGTCACGGACCGACATTGTGGAGACCATGGGGTTGCCGGACGCAGCGCCAGGCGGCCCCGGTGTCCAGTGCTTGAGCCGATCCGAGCTCATGGACGTTCGTTTCTACTGGGTCGTGTCGAAGTGGGTCCGAGGCGGAGGAAAGTGGCGCTGTCCATAGTGTAGTCTCCTATCGTGCGCAGTCGACACGGGTCTCTCGAAATAGCGATCCGTTCTGGTGCGCGAGGGTTGTTCGCTCGGGAGAATTGACGCGTCCACTGTCTGTCGCCTGTTTATAGTGGAGCAGACGACCAGATTATTAGACTACTCTCGCGCACTGTGCTCGAGCGTTCGCTTTGGTGGCTGATGAAATGGTGGCGCTGTTCAGAACACGCCTGGAAGGTACCGTTGAGTCCGACGTTGCTGGTAGCAGCTGACCCACTCGCGTGGCGTCACGTCGCTGCGGGTTCATTCACATCGTGCGACCTTTCAAGATCGCGATCAGCACCCTTTGTGAGCGCGAAAGAAAATGGAAGCTTTCACAACGCCCCACAGTCCAAGAGCCGCTAGCACAGATCGTTTCGCTTCCCGGCGCTGGTGTGGTGTGGTGCTGTGACCAAAAAGGTGGTTCTTTGTTGTTCGCGTCGACCACAAGAGAACCATCTCGCTGCTACGCAACACCAAGAAGCAAAGAACTGCGACCATGACCACGACGACGACAGCTCGCCAGCTCTGGGCCACACAGAAGACTACTGACGACGGCGCCACCGACACGCGCGTAGTCGTGATCTGGATCGCTGCAGCGCTCGTCGTTGTCGCGCTGCTCTTGATCATCCTCCAGTGTTGGAAGCGCCACCGCATCACCCAGCGAGGTGCGTGTTTCTGTTAGTCTTTTAACAGTGCTAGCGTCGTCAACTGACCGTGGTAGTTCGTTCTGTTCAGCCAAGCTCGCGCACCAGGACGCTGTGCTCAACATGCCCGTTGCGACGCCGTGGGACGTACCAGAGCTGCCGTACGCACAGGTCGTGGACATTGCTGCAACAGCACCCGACCACGACGAGCTGCTACCGGCAACGGCACCTGAGTTTGAACCGCGTCGCCACTGATGCAAGAGAGAGACACAGGGGAACCGAGAGGAGCGTCACTCGCATATTAACGTACTATACAAGACCACGTGAGCTTCATGCGCCTGTGGCCGAGTCCTCGGGGCCTTGTCTCGCCGCTGGAGCTTGGCGCCCAGCTTCGTCGTCGATCAGCTTTTGCCGCATTGCGTGCCACGCCGATAGCGAGAGGCCTGGCCGCGTCGGTCGCCGACCACGTCGTGGCACAAAATCTTCCTCCTCTATACCAAAACGAGTCAGTGCACAACGGTCGCACCCCCGCAGTGCCATCAGCGGCACACACGTACCTCGCGGTGGCTCGGTCTTCATCCAGCGCGCGCTTGAGAAAAACATGGCAGCGCAGAGCGCACTCGCAACGATCATGACGACCGCGTAGAGCGTCGTCTGCCGTGCCTGTGTGGCGTGGAGCCGTGACGAACACACCGCGAGTACGGTGGCACGCCACGCCGGCGCTTCGCAGGTCGCAATGCACACACAGCCGCCTGTCCCGACGCAGAACGGCGTGAGCTGCGTCGTCGCGTTGGGAGACGCACGAATGTCGTAGTACCATCCCGTTGATTCGGTACGCGTGCGGCACGTGGCACACGTCGTGTCACGTGGCTCGCAATAGCTTGTGTTGGTCGATGCGTACGTGTACAGTGCGTCGGTGGCATTGTGGTCGGTGACATGGCCAGTAGCCACGTCCACGGGACGATAGTCGGTGGGCTGTAGGCGCACACAGCGACCGAGCGGGTCGACCATGCACTGGCCCTTGGTGAGCGCAGCGTTCAAACAGTCGTGGCACGAGCGTGGCACGCTGCATTCGCGGTTGGTCTCCCATAGACACGGGTCGGTTGGATCCACTGGCAAGAGGGATATCGTCGTGGGGACGATGGCATGGGTGCGTGAGCCACTGCCGCTGCCATGGCTGGAGGCCTCGTTCCGCAGTTGTCGCTGGCGCGCGTGGGCCATGTCGTTTGTTAGGTAGTGGTAAGTGGATGGCGCTGAGTACTAGAGCGCTCAGCGTGACACGGGTGTCACGGAAGATGAAGCAGTTGATGTCATGGCACCTCTGCCACACGTGCGTGGCATAGCTGACGGTCTCTCTGGCAGCTCGCATGGAGACTCTATGGAAAGAAAGCACCGGACCGGATGGTGGCATGTGACATTCCCTCGTTTGAGTGTCATAGTTGCTGGTGCTTGGTTTGGTCGAACACGGCGTTGTAAACTCAACGTCGTTAAACAGAGGTGAAATGTCGACTTCGACTGAGATGTCACTACTTCAATGTCGTTGAAACCAGGCATAGGAGCCCCCAAGTTCAGTATTTCCGAGGGTTCCGTGGGGTTCCATTTCTCGGACTTCCCCGTCGGTTGCACAAGACTTGTGCCTTGGCGATTTGGCAGTCTCACACCCCAATTCCGTTGATTGTCATGGCGACGAACGCCACCTCAATTGCCCGTGGCAGCAGCACCAGCACCAGCACCAGCAGCAGTGGCAGTGGCATTGGCAGTGACAACCTACGCGCATCGGTGGTGGCAGCGCCAGCCGACTCGTGCACGTGGTACGCCAACGAGAGCTGCGTGCGCCCGCGGTCGTGTTTCGACTGCCTCAACACGCCGCTTACCGGTACCAACGGATCCGTACGTTGTGTCCCATCGTCTCTCGCTCTCTAGCCGTCCCCTCCCCTATATTAACCGATACAACGTCTTCCAGTGTACCATTAGTCCCTACGGCGAGTGCCTGCCCCTAAGCGCCTACGCATGGGCCGACGACTTTCGCCGCCACGCCCAGAACGAACTGTACAACTTTTACCCCGCGGCCAACACGACCTACTGCTCGCAGACCGAGCCGGGGTGCGTCGACTGCCGCTTGCGTGGTATTCCCAGCAAAGACGGACTCTATGGGTACTTGTACTCGCGGACCCGCAAGGCGCAGTGCCTTGGCGCCAATGGCTGCGTCTGTGTGGCGGCGTGCGAGACGCCCGAGTGGCGCTGGAACGTACTGACACGCGCCAACTGTCCCGTCCTGGCGTCGGACAATACCCCAACGATGGCAGCGCCCCTGTCGCCCTTCAAGTTCCAACGATCCAATATTGCGTACGTGTTGATGGGCGTCTCGATGCTCGGGCTCATCGTGCTCTTGGTGCTTGTGCGCCGCTGGTGGATTGGTCATCGTATGGGAGGTGCGTTGGCTCAGCGAGGTCTAAATAATCGAGAAGGGAACGTCCGGAGACTGACTGGATTCTTCTCGCTCTCTCTTTTGATGGACGATAAAGAACGTCGGCGCGCGCGGTTCGCCAAGATGCGGCTGACGCTGGAAGGCTGGTACACGCTGCGGCAGAAACTCATCGATGCAGAAAACGCCGAGTTTGGACTCAAGCCCAAGCTGACGCTACAGCGGGACGGTGAGAACCCAGCGAGCGGCGGCGACGAGGCGACGGAGACGCCGGAAGAAGAGGCTGCGCGGCTCGTGATTGAACGCGGTCCAGGGTACCGACCGCTGTCGCCGAGCGAGTACGAGCACCATCGAAGTCAAGCACAAGCCCGAGACGAACCGCGGGCCCCGGCAGCGTGAGCGTTGTAGTGAACGAGCCGTTGTTGACAGTGTCGTGAGGAATGTTAAATATGTTTTGGGCGGAAGAAAGCAAAACGCACGAGTATTTACACGTGCATACGACTCGGAGAGACTGGTCGGTACGCGTCGCCCTCCTCCACCAATAGCGCCGGGACTTCAGAGGAGGCTCGACTGCTGTTGGGGCCTGCGTCCGGCTCGTCGCTGGCGTTGCTGGTCGTACGGAGCCGGTGACCTTCCGGATGGGCCATCGAGCCCGTTTCGCCCACAAACTCTCGCTCCGTCTCGATGAGCTTTTCGCGCATGGCCTTCCACCCACTAAGCGCCAGTGTTGGGCCCTGGGGAATGCGAGACGGGCGTCGTCGTGCCGCAGCTTGATCTATTTGGGTCCAATACAAAATCAAACAGTTAGTCCAGTTGATCAGCACAGTGAAAGGAATCTGAGAAACACGTACGTTGTTGCCAGCGACGGACACACGACAGCCCGAGCAAAGCACAGACCATGGCCAAGAGCAGCGAGAGTGCGGATACCGACCAGTACGCGACGGCCGACAACTGGTACTTTGTGATGTTCATCTGGGTCAGCTGCTGCACGGCGCTCGTGTTGCACGTGAGCTCCACGACGGCGTTGAGCCACAGCGGCGACTCACAGCTTGCGAGACATACACAGCCGCTTGTGCCGATGCAAAACTGAGGCGGCGAGATCACGCTGGTCCACTGCTGGAAGGACTGGTCTTGGCGGCAGCGTGCACACGTAGCGTCGTTGGCAGCGCAATAGGTCGTGTTGGTGGACGGGAACAGCGCAATGGTATTGTTGGACCGCCCGTCGCGACGGAAATCCTTCTTCACGTCGTAGCTCGTCATCGACGTGCAGTAGCCGCTGGAGTGGAGCATACACTTGGCACCGCTGTAGATGGGCGTGTTAAGGCAGTCGTAGCACGACCGCGGCGCGCCGCAGTACGTCTGGTTCTGCACCCACATGCACTGGTCGGTACCAGCGTAGATGGCTTTGACGTCCTGCAGCCCAACGAAATCCGACAGGCTGCTGTCGACCGTTGCATTGCCGTCCTGTGTGTTGACCTCTTGGATCGTGCAGTTGGAGAATGTGGATGTAGACGCCTCGAGCGCTGTTTTGAGCGTCGGTTGGATCGCGACTTCCCATGAATCGCTTTCGCAGATGGACACGCACACGCAGCCACGCAGGCCTTCGCAGTGCTGAGACGGATTCGTCTCCCAGTTCTTGAACGAGCGATCTCGACATGACGCACAGGCCACATCGTCACGCTCACAGTACGTCGAATTCTCCGAGGGGAAAAAGTTGTTGTGTGGCAGCCACGTAGCTGCCGGGACTCCACGACGGTAGTCACGCGTCGGATCATACGCGTCGGCGCCCATACACACGCCGTCGGGCGTGAGCGTGCAGATCTCTTGCGACGTTGGCTTGATGTTGAGGCAGCTGTAGCACGAGCGGGGCTGGAGCACGCAGCGGCTATCGTCGTCGGCATCGCTGATCTGTCTCCACGTGCACGACGACGGCAGCGTCTCGACGGCAACGATGGCGCCACTGCCGGCGCCGCTCCCGGACGAAGAGGAGCTCATGGGCGTCGTGCGTAGCTCCCGACCAGCGACGGAATAGGAATCGGAACGCGCGACGTTCACGGTGGTGGCTGGCATCAACATGTCCATGCTACAGCCGAAGACGGAGGTCAGTGGAGAAGCACCAAGTGACTTGGGACAGAAGCGAATCACCGTCGAAGGAGGAACGTGCCTGGCCTGGCTCTGTTACACTGGAGATCAAAAGTGATTGGGTCTTCTATTGAAGATAGTGTCAGTGCTGACCCGATTTCTATTCGGATGGGTACAGTACGACTGTTTATAGAGGACGATTTGGGGGCGCTCTATTCAGAAATTGACTGTACTATCTCGTGCGAACTTAGCCGGTTCACTCGCTATAGTGACGTCGAAGAGGTCATGTCTGCGACATGGCATGGGTTTTCGAAAGTCAAACCTCAAATCGGGTGGTCACGATCTGATCTCCGAATCCAGGCGACGTCACGCTCGCATGCAGAGCGAGATGCCCCAGTACGCTGACGCATCTCGGGTGTCGACTGCAGCAGTTCAGCGATGCCGGTTGCTGGCGACAGCGCTCACCCCCACTAAAATCTAGAAATCTAGAACCGCAGCACCATTGGTCAGCGCGCTTCAGCCAGCACTATAACGACCGCATGCTGTGCTAGCAGCACATCCTTGTCAACCAGTCACACGCGTCACGATGTGCCCTGGACGCACGCACGTACGCGAATGAAAATCCATTTGGGTGGGCACGAACGTGGATCCTCGTGTGTGTCGGAGGTGCCGTTTGCGCAGTGGACCGGTCTTCTGTGTCAGACGTACCTCAGGTACGATGGAGCCTTCCGACTTTAGGAGCTGCTCGCGTACAGCTTGGTGATATGCAGGTATGGATGCTGTAAACTAGACGATGTTTGCGACGGTTAGACCGTATGGCGTCTATCGAGAGCACGAATGTGAACGGCCACAGGTCTGGGTCTGCGCAAGCACTACGGACTGAGTTCTAACTGCTGGGGTCTATCGGCGGGTTCAGCACCACTGCCCAACGTCTAAATGATCATCTCGAATACATCACAACAGGTCTAGCTCCTAGCACGGATTGACCCATTTGCTGTGTGGATCCGACGGTTTCCCAGCCTGCGCCAACGCACGTGGCACTGAACCGTCGCGCTTCAACATTCCACCCGCCAACTCAGTCGCTGACGTGCGAACGCATCGACCGAGGATCCCTACCCGCGCCAACGCTGTTTATCCATTTCTGCAGGTCAGTCTTCTACCCACACCACGTGTATCCAAAAGACATGCACTTATGCGTTTGCACGGGTCGTCCGAGCACCAAGACAGTCCCAGCTGGTTTTGTTGAAATGGACGCCCTGCCTCTGCGCTTCACGTCTCCACCAGGCGAGCCATGCTGCGCCACGCTGCCACCTGCCGCTTGGAAACCGGCGCTTTCGTGCCACCGCCTCGCCTAGCCCCTCGATGCTCCCTCTCTCTCTCTGTGGATATGTGACTGGCCGGGTGGGTGGATATGCTGGTGGATATGCCGCCCCTTTTAGACCATCCCTCAGTTCCCAATTTCTCCAGCGACCACCACGATGTCGTCGCGTGCTTCTGCCTCGATCCTTCTTCTCCTCCTCGTCGCTGCCTTGTGTGCCGCCACAGCATCGGCCGACCAGTTCTTCACGGGCGATGCCACGGCCTACACGCTCGGCGCGACCGACGCCGGCAACTGCAACATGATGCGCGCAAACAGCGACGCCGGCGACAACTACGCGGCACTCAACGATCCACAGTGGAGCGGACTGCGTAACTGTGGCCGCTGCGCCGAAGTCTCGTGCGCCGACGCTCGGTGCCGTGACACCTCGACTACCAAGATTGTCCAGATCCTCGACCGCTGTCCCGAGTGCAAGTACGGCGATTTAGACCTCTCACCCTCGGTCTTTGCAGCACTCACGGGAAGCTCGCCAAGTCGCTATACGATCAAGTGGCGCTTCGTGGACTGCCCCAGTGTCCAAGGCAATGCGCACTACTGCCTCAAGGGCGGCAGTAACCCGTTCTGGACGGCCATCCAGCCGACCAACGTCGTTGCCGGCGTTGCGAGCATGACGATCAATGGCCAGCAACCGACCATGGTCGACTCGGCGTATTACTACTTGCTCGACGGTCAGAGCGCGACGCAGACCGACCTCGGCAGCGTGAAGATCTCGATGACGTCGGTCAATGGGGACACGATCCACGACACGGTCTCGCTCAGTGCTGGTGCCTGCACGGAAGGCGGCTCCCAGTTCGCGCGTGGCGGCGTGCCGGCCCCGGCGCCAGCTCCAGCGCCAGCGCCAGCTCCCGTGTGGACGCCGGCACCGACTGCCGCTCCGACCCCGGCACCGATCCAGCAGACTGAGGCACCAACACCCGAGCCGACTCCGGCACCTGTGCCGTCGACCGCCACGCCGGTGAGTACACCTTCTCCTACCCCTTCCGTGGCGGACGAGACCCGTGACTTACCGGAACCTTCTCCTTCTCCTTCCCCCTCGCCAACGCCAACGCCCACGCCCACGCCGACTCCGACTGTGACACTGACACAGGTGCCATCGAACCAAACGGAAGACCGCAGTCTAGACGACCCGATCGTCCGCAAGAGTGAAGCACCGGCCACCGACAAGCCCGTTGCCGTTCGTACGCCCGAGGATGACACTGCCGTGGCAGTGACACCCGTCGAAGTGACGGAAGCCCCAGCCTCGACGACGTCGGCACCAGCTGTCAATGATGCCGGCAACGTTCGTGAAGCCGTGACGAAGGGATCCCTGGACACGGCCGGCACGTCGTCGACGGTGATTGCCCTGGCCGTGTGCGGTGCCGTCGCGACGGTTGCGCTCCTGGTCGTGGCTGTGATTGCCCGTCGCAAGAAGATTCAGGAGAAGCAGCGTGATGCCAGCGTTGACACGACGGCCGTGCAGCGAGCGTTTGTGTTTGTGTCGACGCCGGGTGGACTAAACCAGCATGGCAACAACATTGGTGTGTTGTAAAGAGATGAGGGTATAGCGTAAGGTCGTGGAGTATTTAGAGTTAGTAAGAGTATGTTCGATGGTCCAGGTAGACTAAATAACAGTCCTTCGTACTGAGTCAAAGCTGAAGCTGTCGTATTATCCCAGTGCCGCGATGCCGGCGAGTGCCTTGTTGAGTCGCTGGCTCGACGAGCTCAGCTCGCGACGCTGTGTGTGCGTTGTCTCGTGGAACCAGTGGTTTGTGTTCTCTGTCGTATCACTGAGTGGATGCTTGTTCAGGTACGCGACTGCGTGGCGGCCCAGCGCCTGTGGGTCCGCCATGGCGCGCACGAGCGGGGCGACGATAACGTGGCTCAGCGCGCAGACGAGACCTTCCAGCGCACGCGAATCGGCGGTTGGTTTCGTCCGAGACGGAGACGGAAACGCCGTCGGTGACGGCATGAACATATAACCGTCGGGTGTCCTCCGCTCGTCCTCGTCATCTCCCGATTGGTGCGGCGGTGCAGCGGTCTGCGGCGATGTGGGATGCACTGGCGCAGCATTTGTGGGCGTGGATTGGTGCTCGGTAGTACGCTTCTTGCGCGCGCGGCGTGTGTCGCGAGTTTGCCACTCTTCTGGCTCTGTTGGTTGACCAATGCAGAAGGCCATCACTGCGTCGAGGGACGTGCCGGGGGGCGTGGTGAAGGCGATAGCTCCGCGAACGACACGGGTATGCCACGTGCACACGGCGCAGGTCTTGGTTGCTTCCTCGAGGGAGACGGGGAGGCATACCTCCTTGTGGTCGCGCGTGAGCGTTCGCAGTAGGATGCACTCCGTACACTCGGCCGCCGTGCCTGCGCACCCACCGGACAAGACGTGGGCGAACAACAAACGCACTGACAAGCAGCCCGTGTAGTCGCACGACGACACGCGGCATTCCACCGTATGGGACAACAGCTTTTGCTTGTCCACAGTCGACATGTCTTGGAAGACTGCGTCCAGATCGACGTGGCTATTAGCAGTCGACTTGGAGCATCGCGCCGCGTGCATACCTGCCGCGAAGACCGGCTCCAATTCTGACTCGAGCGGCGTCACCACGGCCGACGCATCCTCAGCAAGTAGCATCTGAATAGTCTGAAACACCGTCGCGTCGAAGCAAGCGGCCGTCGTGACGCCTGCAGATTCTCCCTGTAGCTTCGGTTGAAGCCGGTTCACGAATTCGTCGTCGCGCGTGGCCATGGCCGCGACAAACCGATCGCCCAGCACGTCGCCTTTCGCCAGCAGCTTCTGCGCTTCCTCCCACATTGTTGCGGCCGCCAGCAAATACAGGTTATCGAAACGCTCGACGTGGAAGCGCTCGTCGTCAGTCGTCTCGTGAATCGCGTCGCGCAGCAAGCATGTCAAGCGGTAGACGGCGCTCACGACCGCCTTCTTCACGAGCGCGCGTGCGTCCTCGGCGGCATCTTGCTGGCCGATGGTCCACTCGATCAGTGACGCGGAAGAGCGATCGTTCTCGTTCTCGGTATTTGCCGGACCGTCCAGCAGACTGCGCATTGTCCGGCAGCGTGAGACCGACGCCTTGGCCTTCATCTCGGCATGGAGCACACGCGCGAGCGCAACGATCTCGGCGTCGACCCGCGCGACCGCCCGTCGCACACTGCTGCCCAGGAGCCCACGCATCGTCTCGTCAGGCGACGTTGCTACGGCCGCGCACACGGTCGTGACCACGCCACCGAGGACATTGAGCACGTGGTCGACTTCGCCCAGTTTGGTCTCGAGCTTGCGCACAGTCCACGGGACCCACTCTTTCTTGACGTGCGCCACGAGCATGCGCTCGACTTTGGTCGCCAGCGCGCCGCTGGTCACGAGGCCCTTGTCAATGAACTCGCTCCCGAGATTCGCTTTGAACCACTCGGTCTCGTGCGACTTGAAGGCGTCGAGTGGGAGCTGGGCCGCCCGTTGACGCATGTCGCGGTTCTTGACGGCGACGTAGCCGTGTGGCTCGAGCGGCACAACGTCGTCGGTCAGGCCCTTGAGCTTGGCGATCACGTCCGCGTACGGTCCATCGGGGTTCGACGAGTCCTCGGCACGGTCGACCATGGTAAGAACGCCCACGGTGTGGTCCGTGAGGTTGTACTGCTGCACCAACTGGAACGCCTGCGAGTTGCTGACGCGCTCGCGCATGGGGACGACGGCCAGCACGAGCGTGTGTGGCATTTTCAGATACTTTTCCACGAGTGCACGTGTACGTTGCATCATATCGGCCGGCTCGCCTGCTCGGTGGCTGGCGACGATACCCGGTAGGTCCACGAGATCGAGCGTCGGGACGTCGGGCGATGAGACGTGGATCTCTGCGACGTGCTGCACGACGCCGCTCGGGCCGCTGGAAGTACTGCTGCCGCCGTTCTCCTTCTGCGCCTCGCTCGCGACAATGTCCCGCATCCACTCGAGCAATCGTGGGGCGACTTCGTCCGGCGTGTAGGTCCTGGGCTCATCAATGGGCGGCCGATCGTCGGCGTAGACCAGCCGCATCTTGATCAGCGGTGCTCGGCTGACAGCGCTACCGTCAGTATCTGCTGCCGCCGGCACGTGCCGCAGCTTGAGGTGGATCGGCATGCGCGTACAGATGCGCTCGTCACGTGGGAAGAGCGGCAGCATCGCAAGCGACTCGAGCACACTCGATTTGCCACTGCTCTCCTGACCGACGACAACGATCTGCGGCAGCGTGAAGAGCGCCGGCTCCGACGAGGCACGTGGACGTGCTGGCGTCCCCGTGGCCGAGACGCTCGCGAGCAAGTGACGCACATCCTCGGTTTCGCGGTAGAACTTGCCCACGTAGCCGTCGAGGAGCGCATCGGTTAGACCGACCGTTGTCGTTGGTGTTGGCGTCGTGGTCGTCGTCGTTGCCGTCGTCTCTGCCTCACGGGTGGTATCTTCTTGCGGTGGCGCTGGGGGAGGGCTTGGCTGGATGGCGTCCATGGTGGATACCGGTAAAGAAGAAGAGAGGTGGAGGCCGTGTGGACGGGGCTCTAAGGCGGTTGTAGCGTCTGTGGCTGCTGGTGCGTGCGTTCCGGACGGAAGATGCGCGACTGAGTCGGAGGGAACGACGGTCTCTCTGGCTCCGAGCAGCCCGGCACCGGCCGTCTCGACGACCGAGCCAACGCCCGTGTAAACTTAGCCAACCGCGACTGTGTTGCATACTGTAGTCGAGATACGTTGACGCTAGATCCAAGCCCGAGCTCCGTACGGATCCCTACTGTAGGTAGGCGCCAAGGGTGCGATCAGGCCAGAGGCATGGAAAACCCCCGACTGCGTCACTTGGTCGGGAAGTTGATGCAGATCGCATCTTGTTCTAGAGTGGATGAGTGGCTGGAACGAATTGTGCGTCTACCGGCAGTTGGTTACCTACCACGACCGTTGGATACGGTCTCCCTTCGTCGCTCGATCTCATCGCCTCACCTAATGATAGATCCGAAGGGCGTGTGAGAACTCTCAGCCACCAACGGCGAAGGATACCAGCTAGAATAGACCACACAGTCGTGCGTACGGAGCCGTGTCTGGTGGACGAGGGTCCTAACCAAGTGCGCGACCTTGATTCCCTATTCATAGCGCAAGTGGGGGGCAAGGTGCCGTCGGTCTTGCACCTGTTGGCTTCCGCCACGGCCCAGATGTACGATCTTTACTGTATTCGAGCTGGCCATTCCCAACGGACTTTCGCGCCAACGGCACTGCGACGGAGGACAGCAGCCACCGACACGCGTGTCACGGGGACCATTGAGGCCGCATGTCAAACAGCATGCAAGCGTTGGTTGTCTAGGAAGGCGCACGAGGAAGTACAATACAATCAAAGAGATGCTCATGGTCGCTGCGTCACGGCAGCTGCAGCGTGCCGCATCTGCGGCGCCATGGCATACGCGACACTGGCAACGTCGTCATGACGATGACGATGCGAGCATGGTCCAGGGAGCATACGAAGTTGTCTCGATCACTGACGATTCCATTCTCCCGAGCAGATCCATGAGTCCATCCGAGAGGCGGAAAATGTAGCCATATGCCACCGACCGCCGGCGCGGTCGGCGACCGGACACAAATGGGTCGGCCACACGGGACTTTGTGGCCGCTGACAACGGCCATGGCAGCAGCGACGGAGATGCCACACGCACGTGGATAACCCCCTCTTCGTTCTGGTGGAGACACCGTCGCCTCGGCCACACGACCACAGTGCCACAGCGACAGGATGTCCGACGTGTCGACGTGTCCGTCAAGTCTTCCGAGTATTGCGCAACACCCTCGGGCGGCAAATGCTGCGTCAGTCGCCCATCAACGCGCGATTGGCGGGCGTTACGCCTTTCCCACCAATCCACATCCTCTATTTTCCCATTTCAGCCAATCAAACAAGCCCAGTGGCTTCGCTCCGCCCACCTGACGTGGTCACGGTCTCACTTGACGTTCCGCTCGCTTCTTTCGACCAAGCAGCCAGCCATACCCACCACCATGGACGCGCTTGTCGCGCCGCGCCCGCCGCTGCCACTGGCCTCGTCCGCTTCCGTAGCTGCTCGCCCTCCGCTCTACAGCTACGCGTTCGGCGGCATGTCGGCGGTCGGCGCGGTCTTCTTCACGCACCCGTTTGATCTCCTTAAAGTCCATCTCCAGACCTCGAAAAAAGAAAACCTCGGGCTCGTACGGACGCTGCGACGTGTGCTCCAACAGCAAGGTTTCTCCGGTCTCTACCAAGGCATCTCGGGCGGTGCCATGCGCGAAGGCACGTACTCGACCATGCGGTTTGCGGTCTACCACCTCCTCAAAGACGACGCGATCCGGCAGAACGACGGCCGTCCGATCTCGACAAGCCACAACGTCGCCCTCGGCATGGTCGGCGGCGCCCTCGGTGGTGCGTTTGGGAATCCTGCCGACATTGTCAACATTCGCATGCAAGCCGATTCGCGGATGCCACTGGATCAGCGTCGCAACTACAAGCACGCGGTCGACGGACTGCTCCGTGTACAGCGCGAAGAAGGCGCCGCGGCGCTGTTGCGGGGCGTGCGGCCCAATATCATTCGTGCCATGCTGCTGACGACCGGGCAGATCGCTGCGTACGATTTGGCCAAAGCGCAGTTGCTTGAGAACACGGTTGTTGCGATGGAGGATAATATCCAGACCCACATTGCCGCGAGCATGGTCGCCGGACTCGTGGCCACGACCGCGTGTGCGCCGGCCGACGTCGTCAAGACGCGGCTCATGAACATGAAACACGGCGAGTACAAGAGCGCGACCGACTGTTTCGTGCGCGTCGTCAAGCACGAAGGCGTCCGGGGGCTCTACAAAGGCTGGCTGCCCGCCTACATGCGGCTCGGCCCGCAGACGCTGCTGACGTTTGTGTTCCTCGAGCAGCTGCGCACGCGATTACTGTAAGGGAGAGATGATACCTAACGTGGTCGCAGCGACGCTGCTGGTACAGCGGTAGTAGTAGTGCACAATAGAGACGTTCCTGTCAATAGAGACGTACCACTTCATTTCCAGGTCGGGTCGTGGGTCAGTTCGCTGTGAAACGTCGTGAGCTGCGCGTGTTGTTCACGCAGAAACCGCATGAGCTGTCGCTGCTGCCGCGCACGCGTCTGTTCGCTCTCGTTGGCTGCCGCCTCGACGTGCTGCCGTCGTCATAACCACACCCAAGTCAGTTGAGTGACTTGGATACCAGCACCATGGACCAAACGTACCCAGAGTTGGTGCGTGAGCTGCTGCTGGCGCTCGCGCAGTTGCTGCTGTGTTTGCTGCAGCTCGGAGACGCGATCCTCGAGCTCAACAATGCCGGCTTCGGCTTGTACGGCTTTCTGGCGACCGTACGCAATGCTGTTGTGGTAGAGCGTCTGGTAGGCCTGTACGGTCATGCGTAGCTCGTCGCGGAGCCGCAGCAGCAGGAGTCCGCGCTCGGGACACTCGCACGCGCTCTGTCGGATCAGCTCTTCTATATAATACCATACAAAGAGACCGTGAATACGAACGACCGCGTCGCCTCGTTTGTAGATAGTAACAACGCACCAAACGCTTGGAGAAACAGCTTTTCCCGCACGGGACAGATCGCCGACGCGCGCGCTTGATGCGCTTCGAGGAGCTGGCCAAAAAGCGCTTCGAAGCGCACGACGTCGGTGCGGGACGACGGTGTCATGCGTGCCACGCGCTGCCACTTGCCATGCGCGTCGCGCCACGTTCTGTGTCAAGAGAGAGCGAAATGAGACCATCACCGACCCGTGGAGCTATAGAAGAGACCGACGTACTTGAGTGGCAGCATGGCATTGAGGACCTCACGTGCCAGCAGCGGTGGTTCGGCCGTGGCACCTGCGACCTGCGACGCACTCGGTCCTGTCGACGTCGCGAGCGGCTGTTGATCTGGCTTCGTTGGACTGCCACCGGCGTGGCGCGTCGGGGACGGCGGTCGTCTCAGTGGCGACGGTGGTCGCTTGAGCGGCGAGTGTTTGAGCGGACTACTAGGTCGCGGGGGGGAGCCGGCCGGTCCGACCAGCACCGCGTCTTCGTATGTAAATGCATAGAACTCGGCCAAGAGCTCGTCGTCGAGCTCGCCTTCGTCGATGCCTGTGGCGGCGGCTGCTGCTGCTGCTGTGAGGGAGTCCAGTGCGTCCGTCGGGTCACCCCCAAGCGGCAGCTCCTGTGCGACCACCGATGCAGCCGTCTCGGCCATGGGTTGTGGTATGTGGCGATTATGAAGTCAGTGCTGGATCACGAAAGGCCGCGGCTGTTTGAGTGTGTATGACTCGATCCAAATCCGTCAGGTCTCGATTAAAATCAAGATCGGCGCGTATCTGTATACTAAGGTATACTACCTTAGTATGTATGATCGGTCACTATCAGAAGGTCTCTCTATGCGCTTGTTCGTATGCGTCGCTTCTCTAAAACTGCGAGCCCTTCTTGTTGCCAATGCCGCGCGGGTTCGCGTCCTTGTAGTCATCCCACGCACGGTCCTTGTACGTCGCTTCGTCCAACAGAGCCTGGTCGTCGTCGTCGCCGTCTTCGACCAACTGCTCGTAGCGGCGCGGGCCCACGGGCGCTTCGGCCTCACGCTGCTGACGCTCCACGGCCTCGGCGTACTCGCGATCAGCGTACTCTTCAAGCGACATGGTCGGCAGTCGGTGGCCTGGCTGGAAGACCTCTGATCGGATCGTCTCGCGCCGCATTTCAAACTGCGGGTTGATGTGGGTTACCGACTTAGCAGCCCCGGCAAGAGAAACAAAGCGTGAGTCTTTCGGAGAAGACGAGTGGAAGAAAGTGTAGCCGGCACGTACGATGCCTTGGCCCTGCGGCGGCGGTGGCGGACGGTGCGCGTCCGTAAACAGATCACGCACGTCGCTCTTGTCGTTCATCTTGACCATTGTCTCCAGCATGTCGCGCTCCTACACACCACCAGAACCAACCGTCGGTTAGTCCACGACGCTTTAGAAATCTAAAATCCTTTCTCTCACGTACCTGATTGATCGAGGCCTGTTCTTCGAGGCACTTGACCACCGACAACTGGATAAACGTCATGAGCTGCTCCCGCTCGGCGTCCTCGAGTTCGTCGTCGTCCTCTCCTTTCTTCAAGCGCGCCTTGCGCTCGTGCACAGCCTTCAACTTTGCTTCCATATCGCGCTGCAGCTTAAAGCGCTCGATCTTTTGCTCGCGCGAGAGCGTAAACTTCTTGCCTTCCATGCGCTCGTACTGCTCCCGGCGTTTGCTCTCCGTCAGGATCCCCATGCTCTCGGCGCGGTCCAGGAACTGCGTGTGGAACACATCGGCGTCGTGCAGGAACCGAATGCGCGTACGGACATTGTCTTGCTGGTCATTGCTACTGCTGCTGCTGCTGCTGCCGCTCGATTTTTGGGCCGCGTTCTTCTTGGTGAGGTCGTCGCTGTCGGTGTGCTGGAAAAACGTGAGCTTTGGGATGAGCATGGCGAGAAAGTACTCGAGCAAAAACGCGTAGAGCTGCTCGTTCTGGAGCTCAAAGAAGCTCTCGTTGTCCGAAAGCACGCCGTCGAGCGCGCGCTGGCGCAGGCACTGGCGCATGGTCGCGAGCGCACGCTGGAGCATTTGCTGGAACGCAGCGCCGTTCGTGTCGGTCACGCCACGCGGATTCTCAAGCGCGACGAAGAGCCGGTACGCCTGCTCGAACTCTACGCGATCCGGTGCATCGTTGATAGCCGAAGCGGTCGCCTCGGCTGCGGACGCCGTCGTGTTGCCCGTCTCCATCGGTCTCGGACGATGGAATACCTTCTGGAACAAGAAATGATAAGCTGCGGTGTTCGTCTAGAGGAAGAAGCTGCGGAATGGCTCTTTTAGAGGATGATTCAGTAGTGGCATTCTAAGGAGGGAATCGTACGAGTAGTGCCACATGCGTATGGCGGCATGGCGATGGATGCGAGATGGCACGCTGCATGTCCATACTGTACCTCGCTCCATCGGGTAACATCGTATGACGGTAGGGAACGTGATTACCCCCTACGTAATATACGAAGCCGTCCACAGGAGAACCAAAACGCATCGACACGAGCAAGACGGGAAAAAATAAACCACTGCATGCGTTCAAGTCTTACTGACACGAGGTAGAACCCTAGCGCCGCGCACGCACTACAGTTACTGGGAATACAGACGCTGCAAGTTTAGTCCTTCTTGTTCCAGCCCATGCCCATGTTGACCTCGCCACGGAGGAACTGGACCATGCCAAAGGCCCAGCCGCCGAGCAGCAGCGAGAACATGACCTTGTCCGAGTCGCGCTTGAGGTACGTGGGCTTGTGGCTCGACGTGAAGAGCTTCTGCGACTCGGTCACAGTGCTCGGCTTGTTGACGAGGCTCGAGATGGCGCGGGTCTGGACCGGCTTGGCGGCAGCGCGAACGGCGGAGCGGACAGCGAACATGTTGGTTTCCGGAGAGTCTCTGTGTGGGGGCGGCAACGGAGCTGCTCGCTGGAACCACACGCGCGGACCGCCAGCACGTGGTGTAACCGTTTTTAACATTTGATATGTACAGTGGTTGGAAATTATTCCGATAGTAATTGCATATCAAAACGTTTTAAACTGAATAAGTTTTAAACATCATGTGCGTGTTGCAAAGACGTGAGAAGTGTTGTTGGAGCGTTGCGTTTCTGGCACTGCATTTCTATATCTAGAATGGGCTGTATCGTTTCTAAACCAAAGTGTAGCCATTCGCTTCTTCTACCGATCACGCTCATGCGTCCGACACTGCCGGTGTGTCCTTGGGCGTCTGCGGCTTGCCCTTGGGCGGCTTGCTCCCACGTGGCTTGGCTTGTTGCTGCTGCTCGGCTTCGGCTTCGTCCAGTTCGTCCAGCACGTCTTCTTCGTCGGGCTTGTTCGCCGACGCAGCGGCCAGGCGAGCCGTGCGGGAGCCATGGCCGTGACGCGTCACATCGGTCGGATACTCTTGCGTGAGGTCGCTCCCGAGGTGCTTCTTCCACGAGAACGACGACACGAGCGACTGGAACAGCGACTTGGTGCGCATCTTGGCCGACTCGGTGCGGGTCTGTGGGAACGGCGTCGTATCAAGACAGATCACACCGGGCACCGAGAACATGTCGCTAAACCCCATGCCAAACACGATCGCACCCGGACCCCACTCTTTCACGTACGACTCGAGCTGCCGCGAAATCAGCCGCTTGCTCACAATGTGGGCACCGTAGTAGTTCTTGGCGTCGATCCAGCGAATCGGCGTGCCGTTCACAATCACCGGGTCCAGCAGCAAGAGATCGGGCGAGATCACGCGGCGACCGTACTTGGCGTGCTGCTCGTCGCCCAGTTCGTCTTCCGTCTTGAAGCGAATGCCTTGCGACCGCAAAAAGTGGCCAATGGTCGTCTCGAGTGAGTCGGCGTTGTACTGGGCCGCACCAATGAACGGATCGCTGCGGTGGATGCTGTCGTATCCCGTCGCTTTGCGCAGCTCGTACTGGTCGCGCTTGGACAAGTGGGTCGTCGGTGTGTTCAAGGCGCGCTACAACCACAGAGAACAGAGAGCTCGTTAGATCTTGCGTGAGCTTCACTCACTGCCAAAACATAGCTGTCCTGTACCTTGATGCCATGCGGGCTCAGACCCCGTTCACGAAGAATGATCCGCATGAGCGACACGGGCGGGTAGTTGTGGATCGACGAGAGCTCAATGAGCGACTTGCCCGAGTCGAACTCGGCCGAGATCTTGCGCGCGTTGCGCTTCACACGGTGCGTGTTGACCAACAGCGACATGCGCTGCAGCTGCTTGCGCAGGTTGATGGTCATGTTCGTCGTGATGGGCAGCATTTGCAGCAGCTCGTCGATGCGGTGCACTTGGCTGAGCTTGAGGCGACGGAACGTCTCTTGCTGCAGAATAAGACCAGCGGCTTGGGTCTCGAGCACTTGCGGGATTGGCTTGGTCGGCCAGTCCAAGTGGATCGCACGCAAATCGCCAAACTTCTCCTTGGCCTCGGAGATGTCACTGGGTGTGATGGCCTCGGCGGCCGGGCCATTTTTGTACACGCTAAACTGCATGGACGAAAAGACGGACGACATGGCAAAGCACGGGTCCAGTCCGACCGCACGGACGCCTTCCATCACGGTCAACGCACGGTCTTTCCGGCCCGACTCGAGCGACGTGAGCGACGAGATCTCGGGCTCGACGCCCGAGAGACGCATCTCCATGAGCAAGTCAAAGAACGCATCCGAACGCCACACGAGCGTCGCTTGGTTGAGCCAGTGCATGTACGAATGCACCGAGATCGGCCGGAGAAGCCGCAGCTCCTTGAGCACTTTGACGGCACCGTCCAAGTACTCTTTGCGGTGGCAAATCTCGAGCAGGCGGTGCAGGTCCTTCATATGCAGCTTGAGACCGGCCTTGTCCATGAGCCCCCAGAGCTCAATCACTTCTCGTGCGGCCGAGGTCTCGTCACACACCTCCATCAAGGCGCGCAGCGTCGACTCCTCGACCTTACGGCCTTGCTCAAGCATGTCACGCACGATCTGAATGCCCTGCGCTGGCTTCTTGGCCTCGCAACACGCAAGCACACCCGGTGTCAAAAAGTTCTCGTCCAAAAACGGGTTGCCGTAGATCCGATAGAGATTGAACAGCGTCTGGCCCTTGACAAACGATTCGCGGCGAATCTTCTCGACAATCGCCGCGACTTCCTCGACGCTCGGGAGCTGCTTCTGCAGTGTCTCGATCTCTTTCAGTGTCATGGTAATCTTCTCGGTATCGGCCTCTTTGCCGCTCGACTTGATCTGACGCTTCGTCGGTGGTGGGATGGACGCTGGCACCGGTGCGTTGTTGCCATTCGCTTTCTCCTTGGGCTGTGCGTCTTTGCTCGGCTTCTTCTCCTTTTCGATAGTCGCTCCGCTCGGCTTTGTCGACGGTACTGACCGTGGTGTCGTGGTCGTTGTGGCGTCCGTCTCCGCGGCCACGACCACGACAGTCTCCGAAACGGCAGCCGTCGCTTCGCTCAGAGGCTCGGTCGCAGCGGGTGCCACCGCCGACTCGACACGCGCGGCCGCCGCAGCCAGCATCGCCTCTTCTTCATTGCGCTTGGTCTTGTGTTTCGGGTGGTGGCTTTTCGGGTGGTGCTTGCCTTTGGTGTGGGCCACGACGGGCTTGGTCGTCGCCACGGCCACGGGCACTTCGCCGTCGGCCTTGAGCACTTTGACCACCACCTTCTTCTTGGCCGGGGTCTTGCGCCGCAGTCGTGCGGCCAGCGCTTTGGCAGCGCCAAGCTTGGGCGGCGCGGCGCCGCTTCCGTCGCCCGCGGCCGTCGACAGAGAGCGAAGCGACTGCTGCTGCTGGTGGAAGCGCACCGTCGACGATGTCGATGCAAGCGACGGGTCGACGCGCAGCGCAAACGCACCGCTGCGTGGCCATGGCACTGGAGTTGCATGGAGCGCTGGTGGCTGCGCCAGGCGCCTCCGCAGCGACGCACGGGCCACGAGCATGACGAGGAGGATGCTGTGGTTCGCCGGTCGTCTCTGGGGATGCCGAGATTCCGTTGGCTCTACGGTAGAGGCACTTCGAGGTGTTAGAAACAGATATAGAAGAGGTTTGTAACGGACCGTTTCTGTGGTGCCGGATCACATGGGTACACTTTTGGCCCATCGCTTCAAGCGGCCACTCGGCGACGCGCTATCCTGGGCGCGTTCTCCGTTATCCGTTCTCCGTCACGGCTTCCATGGGCTCGTTGCGATTGTGCGAGTGGATCGATATAGCGGCTCGCCCATCGTGAAGGCCGCGTGATTGACGTGCAGTCGCGTGGCCATTTCGCGATTCTTTCCGTGGACCTTCTATCGATCTCGCTCGTGTTGAAGATGGGCCGAGGCGCCTTTGCATTCCGTGATCTCGACGAGGAACTCCACGCGTTTGTAGCCGACGAAGGCAGTCAGTACGCGCCGCACATGTCACCACCGGACGTCAAAAGCAAAAGCGCCACGAGCAAGCGCACGTTGAACGGCCTTTCCGAGTCGACCATGCTCAAGTTGTACGTGGACCACCACAAGGCCCAGCGCCGTCGAAAGCTGCTAGGCGGCGCACTGTTTCTCGGCGTCGCAGTGCTCGGGATCGCGCCGATGCTGATGGAGATGCAGGTTAATGAGACTGAGAGTGCGCTAGAGCTTGCGCTCTCGGCGCCATACCGATCCATGCGACTCCGAGGCGAGGCGGATCCCGCGTACGACCCGCTCGCGCAGGAGAGCGACGACGAGACCCAGTGGATCTCTGAGGATGCAAACGTAGGCGACGTCGATCCTCACGATGTCGGTGTCGGCGGCGAAGCAGACACGAGCTTCCATGTGTTGGTCGATGGCGATGCCTCTGTCCGGACACTGCAGCCTGCTACTACTGACGACGAAGATGAAGGCGACGAAGCGACACAAGATGATGCACCGCTTGATAGTTTGGACACGGAGGATGAGCAGGGGCAGACTTTGACGGACACGAAGCGACTTCGGGTCGGGGCAAACGACGACCAAGAAGACGACGACGCAGACGACAAACCGAGCGCACACAATTCGACCTAGTTGGGAGCTTGAATCAGTTTCCAAAAAATGTAATCTCCCTCTTTCCAGGCCCTCTAGCTTTGTTGAGGCAGAATCTCTTTGACGGAATGCACTCTTGCATATCCTTCTGGTAGCTGGAAGAGGGACGGATCGATATCGTTACGGATCACGGCCTTCTGAAACGTGTACGCTGCGCGGACAGTGAACATCATCGGCAACTCGAATCGTACAGGAAAGCCAGGAGGTAGTTTCTAAAGAGGCAAGACAAGTTGAAGCAAGTCAGTCCCCAGCAACCGAGAGATGTTATGGTTCAGCCTTACGCACCATGCGAAAGAATTCCGCCATATTCTGAACTTGATCACCAGTCTTGGACAGAAACTCGATCACTGGCAGGAAGTCCTTGGTTTGGATAGGGAAGTCTTGAGCCATGAACACCTTGGCTTCAAAGTTCTTGTGGAAGCGCTTTGGCGTAGGCAACAAGGTGAGGTTGCGGAAAGTGTTACGGTACTCGACTCCGTCGAATGTGGTGAACGAGTGAACACTCGGAGACGATGCCGATGCTGGACTCTTTGCAGGTTGCTTCGTGCCTCGTTTGAAGAGAGAGCTCAGAGCATTAGTGTCTTGCTTCGTCTTTTCGGTATCCGCCCGAGTATCGTCTGAGAAATATTCATTGAACGGCATGACGACAGTCAATGGATTCGGCATGTGGTCCAAACGCTGAAACTGCTGGCAGATCTCCATGTCGCTTGCTGCCGTCGCTCGCTGCTCGCTATACGCGGACGCTTCGATTCCGCTGCCGATAGTAACCCCAACGGCGCTGTGGTCAGGCAAAGGCGGAGCGATGATGCTCGATGAAGGCACAGCTACGGGTGGGCGAGCATGTGTGACCTTGTATCGAATCTTCACACCCTTTTTGTCGAGCGTGAACCCCTTCTGCGTGTTGAGCCACTTGAGAACAAAGCTTCCATTGCACTCAACCGAGTACGACCCTGTAATGCTCGCGTTCTTTGCAGCTCCGCACCGAGCAACGGGTGCCGATACGTCGTCGTGGTAGGAAGTCGCCACAAACGAATAGTCCTTGCTGTTGCATGAAAATGTCCATGAGATGTCGTCGCCAGCGACAACGTCGAGATGCATCTCCATGGTCTGGCCTTTCGGTAACCATAGCTCCTGATCTGAATCCGAACCGGCGCTGGCTCCAGGCGTCTTGTTGTCATCTTCGTCAGCGATGCTCGTATCCATCATGCTCTTCGCGTTACCGCTACGTTTGGTATCTTTTGAAGAGCTCAAGCTCAGTTCGCTGACGTATCCATCAATCACTCCAAAAGCTGCCTCCGCTGCTCCAATGCCGTCCTCTGCGAACTTGCGATGCTCACGCTTTGGATTGACGGGATTCCGGAACGAAAAGGTTGCCGAAACATTCTTCATCTCGTATTTGACTCCTGTCCACGGACACCCACGCTTCGTCGAGCCATTTTTCTGCTTGGTCTTGATCTCTTTGATGTCCTTCAGTTTCGTAAATGTAAGGTTGGAGCTGTTGATCGACGTCGCCGAGAGCTCTTTTGTGAGAAGCATGTGGATGCCAAGGTCAATCTTCGCGAGACTCGATGTGCCGTTCACCGCGCTTGTGATGTCGTAATATTTCTTGGTGTCATGGTTCAGCATGAAAGCTTTGCCGCCATCAGCTCGCCCCGTAAAGATGTGGGAGATGTTGCCATGGTTGAGGTTGAATCGTTCGAGACCTTTCATCGACGAGTCCACGCGCAGCTGCGAGCCTCGTTTGAGGATGCGGTTGGTCTGTGACGGCAGCATCTTGGACACACCGGGAATCCACGAGTACGCCTCGACAAAGATCTCGACTTCAAAGTCGGGCAATCGCTCGAGCGCATCGAGAAAATCGTCCTGGTACTCTTCGACTTCGCTCCAGAGCTGCCGCTCGCCTGCCGAGTGCCAACGTCAGGGTTTGTTCCAGAGCGAACTCACGGAGTGAGGCGTCCTGTGCGCCCACACAATTTATGCATACCTTGTAGGAACAACTGCGCGAGCAGGAATTCATCGTCACAGAGCGTTGCATCGTGGAGACACGACCAGCCGTCGGCACTGCGCGAGCTCACATTCGCACCGTGTCCCTACCGACAACGAAAGGGATCAACCCGTCAGCTTGTACCCACCAAGGACCAGCACACGAGCCAGAGAGTGTTTGTACCAGCAACAACTGTACGATTGCGCGCTGTGACGGCTGTACGACGCGCGTCGCGAGATGCAGCGCCGTGTTGCCGTGTGCGTCTTTGGCTTCGAGCAGTGCGCGCGCCTCTGCCGTCGCGTTGCGGCCTTGGACACGTGCTGTTGGATCTGGATTCTGCGACTGATTGGTTGGCTGACTCGCTGCGTCTAACATCTCGCGTACGCGTGCGGCATTTCCCTCCCAGATCGCTGCATGGAGCGGCGGCACGCGCGCGACCGAGCCCATGGTCTAATAGTGTTGGTCGAGGTTTCCCTTTTCGTGCTCGCGGCTTCTCTGAGTTATCGGCACACCACGTTGATTGGTGGAAATTACAAAAGCGAACCCACAGAGGCCACTATACGAGTCAGTACGTGGTTTTTGGGTGATTGACGCTTTTGCGCGCGCTCGAGGTGTGCGCGGGAAAAACGTTGGCCGGCTCCCAACGTTGGAAGCTCGCAGCTTGAACGCGAGGAAACGTAGTCCATCGAACATGAGCGGCGAGACGTTGGCGTTGGAGACGCAGCTTCTGCTGCAGGAGGTCACCCAGGCCAAGCAGTTTGAGGCGGCGCCCGTCGTACATGACGGTACGGGCGCCGGCGATGTGTTGGCGCCGCCAACGTCCGAGTTCGAGGCCGCGAAGCAAGCGCTCGTCGACAAACTCCGCAAGAAGAAGGAGCAGAGCCGCCAACAGCAGCAGAAATTGTTTGTCACGCGATACGGGTTCACGGCACCAACACCAGTGCCAGCGGCGGCGGTGGGGGTGACGGATGGCCAACAGGAGACGCCGCCGGACAAGGCGGCTGCGCCGACGCGGCTCACACCGTCCAAGGCCAAGCGTATGGTGCGCCTCCCGGTGACGGCGTCGTCGTCAGCCGGTTCACGCCAGAAGAAAGATTTCCTGAGCAATCTGAGAACACAGGCGATCCAGCAAGGTAGGTCATTGCGTTTTGGTGGGCTTGCGAAGGTTGTTGGATCTCTGACGTGCGGTCCTGTATCTCGATAGGCGCCCAGGAAATGGCCAAGCTCTTTGGCTACAAATCGTACGAAGACCAGATCAAAGTGCTCAACAAAAAGGAAAAGAAGATCATTTTGGAGGGTGCGATGGCCGAGGCGATTGCCGCGAAGACGAACGATCCGATCGCGGACGACGCGAAGGACGAGGATTCGTCGAGTGATTTCGTGGCCGACGCCGATGGAGGAGACGAGAACGATGACGAAGAAGGCTTGGAGGTGGAGGTGGATGACGATGACGTCGTGATGGAAGGCGCCGCCGACGATTCTGTGGACGTGCCTGCGACGACTGCACACGAAGTCGCGGCCGTGCTTGACCAGGATGACCACGAGGAAACCCAAGATCTGGAAGCGCTGGAAGCAGCTTCGCGCAAGGCTGCTGCTGACGTGTCCAGGAGTGTCGACCGAGTGGACAGCGGTGAGGTGATCCAGAGGCCGCCGACGACGACGACTAGCGGAATCCGTCGCCGACGTAACCACATTGCTCTAGATGAAGACGATGACGGTAACGAGGCCGACAGTGAAGAAGACGGGAAAGGTGATGAAGAACAAGCCGAGGACGCAGAGGAAGCAGCACAACCAAAGGCTCCGCGGGATAAGGCTGCGGCCTTCCGTCAACTTCTTCAAGCTGAGGCGAAGCAAGAGCGGAAACGAAAACGTCTTCGCCAGGGCGAGAACTTTGTCGAATCTGAGGCCGATGAAGATGAAGAAGAAGACGTGCTGAAGATCGGTGGTCTGGGCGATTTCGGTTTCGGTGTGCCGCAAGCCACGTCGAAGGAGGCGAAGGACGCGGAAGATGAGCGCAACGCCCTCAAGATGCGTGAAGATGATCTCGAGGGTATCGTCGACGACCTCTCGGACGATGAGCGAGATCAGGCTCAAGACCTGGATGAGATCTACCGTCGTGAGCTTGAGGAACAGGATCGCCAACAGGTGAAGGAAGTGATGCGGAACGTCAAAGAAGGTTTCGGCCGCAACCGCCGAGCGTTCTCCAGCCTGGACGGCGGTGTAGGAGCTCGTGGCCGCTTCAACCTCAACCAGCTCGTCGCTGCGGATGGTGATAAGATCGAGGCCGCTCGTCTCGGCCTATTGGAGTCCGATGAGGACATGAGCGACAAAGAAGACGAGGAGGAGGCAGATGAATCCAAACCGGATGGTGCGGTTGAAGAGGATGAAGAAGAAGAGATGGAGCGTGTGCTTCGGGAACGTTACACGAACCAGCCAAAAATCTATATCACGTCGTCCGAGTCAGAAAACGAAGAGGAAGACGTGGTCGAAAATGACGGCGACACGGCTGCGAAGGAGGAGATTGAGTCTGACGAGGAACGAGAACGTCAGCAGATGAAGCTTTTCTCCGAACGAGCTCGAATCAATCGACGCATGCAGCGTATGAAGGATATGCAACGTCAGATTGCAGAAGAAGTTGAAGAAGAAGGTGCTCAAAAGGCACCTCTGCCAAACATCTTGCTGGAAGAAGATGAAGACTCTCAATCGGTGCGCAATGCAAGTGATGGACGCGTTCTGGTCGGTGCTTTGTCGTACTGACGCTTCTTTCTCTTTGTTTGTTTCTAGCTGATGAAGGTGTTAACGAGAACCGATGTGACTCGAAAGCCGTCCGATGGGCCTGCGACCATGGACAAGTCGACTTCAAATGCCACATCTCGGGCAAAACCTGCCAGCGGGGCCGTTCGACCAAAGGTTGGTCGTTTCAACTCGTTCGGCATGGGATCCGCCGTTCGGTCCACATCATCCTTCAGTCGCGTTGCGGACAACTGCAAGCTCTTTAGCGCTGGCTCGGTACGTGTTGGATGGGCGTACCGAATCCTCACGGAGGGCAACTTACTGACTCGTTGTGATTCTTCTCGATAGAGCACAGCCTCTGCATCAAAGGGGTTCGTCTTCACGTCGTTCAGTTCTGATAAGACAGACAAGACCGACGAGAACGCAGCTCCGTCAACGGAAGATTCCGAAATGGGTGCTGCACCGTCGTCCTCGGCTGGTCTAACGAAGAGCAAGAGCTGGGGCGGCAAACCGACGTCGCGACCAGCAAAGCGTCCATTTGCTGCCTCCAACGGAGCGGCCTCGTCGGCAAACGGTAGCAAGACCAAGAAGGGCAAGAGCGACTTCTTCTCGGTGCTTGCGTCGTACCAGTGCGTATCCCAAAGCTCATCGAGCCAACAGTAGAGAGTGCCTATATAAGATCACCAACAAGCTTTGTAAACTCCCCGCACCTGTCCTAACATTTGTCAATCGGATTTGCCATTTTTCATGTTTTGTAAATCAGAGTTTGTGATCAGTTCTGGATGTTCACGATTAGGGGTATGGTTGACGTCCCGATTGAACCAATCCGTGGCTCCACTCATTCCGACGACGCGACGACAGTTCCTGTGACTGCGAGTCACCGTGCTGACTGGAGAGTTTGTCCATCTTGGCAGCGAATATCCAGTTCACACAGCGTTTGACCTCGGGGACTTTTTCCCTCCAAACCGCCCACACCCAGGCGAACCAACTCGGCAAGTGCGACCGACAGAGGCAGGGTTGGCGTGCCGCCAACGCATCGGCTGTTTTTGCTGGCCGTAGCCAACACCCAGCGCCCTGGAAGCGAGCGCCCAACACAGGAACCCACACGTCTCGGCACCGTATACAGGAATGACCGGTTCTCGCGACGATAGCAGCGGCTCGGGGTCGTCGTCGCGCGCCGCTGGCGGTCCGGCCGTGGGCGACCAGGTCGCCACACCCGTCGCGACGTCGGCGGCCGTGGACCCCATCTACATTGGCGACAAGACCCGCAATTCGACCGGCGATACGTGCGGGTACTACAAGCCGGTGGATGGCGCCACGTGCCGTCAGCCGCGCTCGTGCTACGACTGCCTCAACACCAAGCTCGCCAGTGTACCCGAAGGGTGTGTACTGTCGCCTGGTGGTGCGTGCCAGGCCATGGGTGCGTACGTCGCCGCACGCGACTATCGCGCGAACCACAGCGCGACGCCGCTGTCGATGGCGTACTACAATTACTTTCCCAACACCAACACGACCTACTGCGAACCGACCGACGCCGCGTGCGAGCGCTGCCGCGGCGTCGCACTCGTCGACTTGTCGTCCAGCGCTTCGTCGACACAGATCACACTCGGGCAGTGGAACGGTACGCTCGAAGTCGTACAGCGTTTCTGTCTCGGTGCCAGTGGGTGCGTGTGCCTTGCGGCCTGCGCGACCGACAAGTGGAAGAACAATGTCCAAGAAGACTGCTCGATCGGCGGGTACAACAGCACGGTCGTGACCGACACGCCAAACGATACGTACCGATCGATGCTGCCGATTTTCATGGCGCTGCAGTTCGTGCTCATCCTCATGGTCATCCATCGCCAGCGCATGTACACGAACCGGTTCCGCCGCGCACGTCCCACGCCCGGTGCTGGACCCTACAACAACCCACGTGCGATCTCGACGCCGTCGCATCGACTAGAGCTCACGGGGTGGCGCGCCCAACAGTGCGAGCTCGTGAATCGCGAGAAGGCCCGGCGTGGTCTCGTGAGTCTCATGACACCGCGTGATAACAACACCATCCCCCCGCAACAGCAGCAGGAACAGCCACTCGACGAGCCGCAGGTCGACACACCTGGTCCGCAACGGCCGCCACCGCACGACTACGTTATCTACGCACCAGACGACGACGACGACATTCCCGAACTGCCGCCCGGAACGCCCATGACACCGATCGCGACTCGCCGGAGAGGAAGCACAGACGCGAGTGTTGCGATGCTCGAGGACGGCCGCGCGTCCGATCCGATCATCGCACGACGGCCCACGGTCGCAGGGATCAATGAAGAACGGGAGGCGCGGTCCCAGTGATACAGCGGTTGATCAAGTATTTATCCTCCTACAGGAAAGAGGTCCTAGCGTAACGCGCGTCAAATCAAAGCAGCGATGCCGAAAGAGAGGTCGGCAATGGAGCGTCGAGTCGTTGCAGTCTACGCCACGAGCAGCAAGATCGTGATGACGAGCGCGGTCTTGGCCGTGAACGGGAGGTCAGCCAGCGAGCGAGGGCTCTTCGTAGGGCTGGGCAGCGCCGTGCCGTTAGGCATAGGGATGGTCGCGTTGCGGCTCGTGGTCTGGTTCATGCCGCCTTGACCGTCGGCACCGCCGGCCGTGCGGTTGTATCCGATGTCCGTGAGGTTGCCCGTGCTGTTGTACGTATCCTCCAACGCTTCCCAGGCCTCGCAGGCCGCACACGGTGTCGCTTGCACCGCCATTTCCCCGGAGCGAAGCCACGCGATGACCACGACGAGCAGCAGCGTCCAGATAAACTTGATTGGTGCGTGCATGGTGCGCACGATTGCCGAGTAGAGAGAGCGCAAGAACAAGAGTGAATAAGAGGAGCCGGAATGAACGACTGAGACCGGGAGACTTGACGCCGTTGAATGCCGGCCTCGTCCCAAGCTCCCAAGGTCGACGTGCGGAACGTCGCAGCAGCAACTGCCGCATCGATCCGCAAGTCTCGACTCGATAGACGTGTCAACTTGCTCGCACCAGATACACAGTACTAGAGAGTACTGTGCGATGATAGTACAATAGAGTGACCAGCACTAGCGCCGCGCATCGTTGGTGTCAAAGCGTCTGCAGTTTGCCGATCTATGGACCTACTGACGAAGAAACGCTGGGCACCGGAATGCGTCGTTCGATTTATTCGACCCTCAGGCGTTCTGAACTTCAATGTCTAATTTAGACCAATCAAAATGGCGATAAACATATATTCGACCAATCATCGTGATTTAGGAGCTCACAACGACGCTTTGGGCCGGGGCTTGCAGGCTGCCCCACTCACTGGCTCGCCACGAACGGTTCTGGACCGCGATGGACGATGCACGCGCGGCCGCGCCATCGCCGGCGACGACAAGCACCGCCGCTGTAGAGACTGACTGGGCGCAAGAGTCGTGTGGGTTCTACGCGCTGCCGTCGGGGACGCGGTGCCGCCAGCGCAGGTCGTGCTATGACTGTCTTAACGTACCAGTCGCGTCCGAGCCAAAGGTATGTCGGCCTTCCGTTCGGCTGTTTAGAACGCTGGTGTGTAAGGTGGGTCTAATGTGATTGTGATGAAAGGGCTGTCTCCTCTCGCCGTACGGTGCATGCGAGTCGATGGACGCGTATTCGCCCGACATGGACTATCGCCGAAACGATTCGTCCACGGACAGCGGTGACATTGAGAACCCGCACGGCGGCTGGTGGCACATATTCCCGTCGGCCAACTCCACGTACTGCGAAGCGCAAGACTCGGCCTGTGTGCGTTGTCGAGAGATCGCGGTGAATGCGTCGCGCGAGAACAGCTACATGGCGTCGACAAGCAAGTTCTGCCGTGGCGTGGACGGCTGTGTATGTATCGTCGGCTGCGAGGCGCCGACGTGGAAGAACCGTGTGCAACAAGACTGTCGACCCGACAATACATCATCAATCACCGCAATCGTCACGGCAGCGCCGGCATCCACGCCATTGCCGACCGGGGCGCACGCTGCCGCGATCAGCGACAGCTCGCACCAACTGATTTGGTATCTCGCGATCGCGCAGGTGCCGATCTTCACGTTGCTCCTCGTTATTCGCGCGCGCTGGCTCCGTACGTGGCATACAGTATGCATCTTTGACCGAAGCGTGTAATATGTGAACGGGGAACTGATGAAACAACGTTGTGGACGGTGTGGATAGGCCATCGACGAAAGAAACGCAAGACCCCGATGCATCGGCTGGAGCTCTCGGGGTGGCGTGCCATGCACGCGCAGCTCGTTGAGCGCGACAAGGATCGCCCGCCGCACGCCGAGTCGGTACTGCACTCGGCATTGCCGCCGCTCGCGCCGTCTGCTACCGAGGAGACAGCCCGCCCGCCGCTCATGACGCGAGCAGAGCGAAACGTGTGGACATCCAGTGGGAACTCTACGCGGATTGCGACTGGATGAGAGTGCGCCTCTAGAGCGTAATCGAAGGCGAAAGAATGTGCGCGTTGTCTCTGGAACGATGATGATGCAAGCGCGGCACATGTGGAATCGAATCCCCAACAAATGCTATGGGTGCACAGGCGGCGACAGACAGCGTGCGCCGTCAATATACTGCACAGTACGTATGGAACTGTAGCCAATCCCGGTAGTACTATCAACAACACGAACGAAGTGCCATACACTCCACTCCACTCATGTGCACCGAGTTGCAGAGTGGGGATTCCCTGCCCTCAGTATTGGCGTGAGTCAATTCCCTTCCGAGGATTGATCATGGACGTGTTGCACATGTCACAGATAATATTATCTTCCCTGCCTGACCTCACACTGTGAGTCACAGCCTCTGATTGGCCAACTATGGCCCAACAAGTCGCATCTTCTGGGCGTTGATTGGATAGACCTGGCACATGTGGACCGGCCATGTGAACCGTGTGGTTAGGCCAAACCGTGTGGTCCATTAGACCGGACTCATGATCAGTCTGATCGAAGATCTACAACAAAGAAAACGAGAGCGAGAGGGAGAGAGCGAGTGGCCTGGCCATCCTCACACATCGCGGTGAGTGGTTGGACCGGTCCTCCGCTGTGGAATCACACCGAGCACGTTGGGCACAGCACACGCGCGTGCTGTCGCGTGACCGCGAGGAATCGCCATTCACTGCGTACACACCTCAACCCGACGTTAGACTCTGGAGTGTATTGGGCATTTTCCCGAATTTACCAACTACCGTTGGCGGCAAAGTCACGAACTGAACCGTTGGCCACTCTCCCAACAAATCGAAGGATGGACTTTTCGCGCCTCCAACAACCCTCGGCCGACGGTCTAACCGAGCCGCGACTTCTCGGTGCCGGCGCCGGGGAGATCCGATCGCTCTCAGTGGCGACAACCAGCGGCTCGGCAGGCTCCATGACGAGCGGCTCGTCGTCGTCGCTGTCGGGTGCTCCTGGCGTGGGCAGCGCCCCCACGAAGAAGTCGTGCAAAGTGCGCGTGTACGAGAACGGCTGCGAAGAGAAGCGGTCGTGTCGCGACTGCTTGAACTCGGCCGCCGACGACGACGGGCTCGAGTGCTATTTAGACGCGCAGTCCGGCACCTGCAGTGCGTTCAGCGAAGTCTCGCCGACGGCGCTCGAGGCCACGGGCGCGATGACCCAGAACGCGTCCGAGCGACTGCAACTGCTCGCGACCAACTACGAAGTGTTTGCGTCGACGACGCAGCGGTACTGCCGCGTGAACGACGGTGCCTGTACGCTGTGCGAAGCCATGGCCGATCTCCGCGGTTACGCGCCGTCGACGAACCAGCTCAAGCGCATGTCGAGCAACCGCAATATCTGCTACGGCACGAACAACTGTATCTGCGTCGCCAAGTGCGAAGGCCAGTCGTGGATGACGAACGCTGGCACGCGCTGCGGCTCGGCGTCGTCGTTGCCATCGTACAGCACCCCGAGCCCCGGATCCGACAACACCAAGGCCAAAATGCTGCTGTACATTGGGCTCATGGCGCTCGCCCAATTTCTCTTTCTCCTGTACCTCTACCTGCGCAAGCGGAGGGAGATTAACCGCCGACGCGAAGCCAATGGCCCGTACAACAGCGCCGGTGTGCTGTCGAATGAGAACCGCTTGCAATTGCCTGGCTGGATGGCGTGGCAGCGCGAAATGCGCGACCAGGAGAAGATCGAGGCGCCGTACGTGAACCTCCACAAGCTGCGACCGTCGGCGAGCAGGCACACGCTCACGGCCACGGCGTCCGAGGCCAGCATCATGACGCAGCCGCTGTCGTCGCCACCCTCGACCCGCCATGGCGACGACGAGCGACTCTCCATGTAGTTTCCGCGTGTACAGCGTGTATTAATTTAAGTACCTTGATATAAACTAAGCCCAAGTCAGTTTGTAACGGAAACGCCTGAACCGGCCCATGCCGGTTCTTCCATTCGCGATGGGAACGCGGGCGGAACGTGCGGCGCATGGATCGGTCTGCTTCTGTGCTGGTCACATGCGGCCGTTTCATCCGTCGTAGGTCCCGCAGACACTGTCGGACCATCGCGTAGAAGCACATGGAGTCAGTGAAGGACCGAGCTACCGGACCGAACGCTGCGTACAGGACGCCGTTGTGAAGGGTTGTTTCCCTTGGGCGTGGCGGCTCTCGACACCGCACCGACGGATGCGCATCGTGGCGAACAGAGCGAAGAGAGAGAACGACACAGACACACATTACGCGCTGACGACGACGGCCGAGCGACATGTTGAAGCGCGCTGTCGTGACGAGCGTGCTGGCGGCGGCAACGGCAACGACGAGTGCGGTGCAAGCTGCTGCACCCGGCTGGGTGGCGACGCCAACGCGGCATGTACTCTTGGACGTACATGTTGACGCGCAGCCGCAACAGCTGCACAACGGCGCGTATGAACAAGTGACCGAGGGTCTGTACGTACGGCGACTCGTGGACGCACCGGTTTACTATACGCTGTCGCGACACGGACGCCGGCAGGAGCAAGACAACGCCAAGGGCCAAGACAACGCACGTGGCGTAGCGTGGCATCTCGACGGATACGAGTGTGACAAGGACGAGTCTGTTGCGGCTGCTAATGCAGTCGCGGCTCCCACGGAAGCGGCGTCGTGTCGATCTGTAGTCCACGAAGAAGACCTCGTGCCGCGGTGGCGACGCCTCACAACGCAGCACGCACCGTCACGAGTGTTTGTGTGGCCAGAGCACAAGCAGCCACGGCATCGTGAACTCCAACTCGACGCGCCGACGCAACCAACGCCTCCGTTGCTCACCGACGGCACGCCCGTGTACTACAACTGCCAGTACGGAGCCGCCAATCAATGGTGTTGTGCCGAGTACAACGACGCCGCCGGTGCGCCGGCGTGCTGGGATCTCACGTCGTGCACCGAAGGATACACAGCGTGGAGCGGCCAGAACGACATTTGTTGCGGTGCCGACTTTTCGCAGTGTGTGTTGACCTACAAGCCAGCAATGCCGCCGACGACGCCTGCACCCACGTCACCAGAGCCGACGACGGCGCCGCCAACGGAGACCCCTGCACCGGACCCCGTGACCGAGACGCCTTCGCCCGAGCCAACTGCTGCGCCAACGGCTGAGCCGACCGTCGTTCCGACACCTTCGCCCTCGGTCACAAGTGTTCCCCTGTTCTCAATTGTTCCGTCGACATCAGCTCCGACGTCCGCCCCACCATTCGTGATCATCTTCCCCACGCCTGCACCAGTGACTGCAGCACCGACGACGCAGCCTCCCGTGACTGCGGCTCCAACGACCCAGCCACCGGTGACTGCAGCTCCAACGACACAGCCGCCCGTGACTGCAGCTCCAACGACTCTGCCTCCTGTGACTGCGGCTCCAACGACCCAGCCTCCTGTCACTGCAGCTCCAACGACGCAGCCGCCCGTGACTGCTGCACCAACAACGCAGCCTCCTGTGACTGCAGCT
>JAADXQ010000057.1:0-45521 GCA_023337915.1 Pythium angustatum | reverse complement strand
ACAGAAGGGATCCCGTACGGGTTCGTCGCGATGAAGCGGCAGTCCGGGATCTCCCGAACGCAGCACGACGCGTACGCGAGTTTGTAGTAGCACAAGTTTCTATCGAGCCACCCAGTCAATTAGGCTTCGATAGACCACATCGGTCTAAACACTTCCACGTACCGGTCGAGACCGACGACGACGGCCTTGACGTCCTGATCGATCGTAAAGGGCACAGGGATGTCGCGCACGGCGCTGTGCTCAAGGCCAAAGGCCTCATAGCCCTCAGCGAGAAGTTCTTCGTTTAGACCCGACTCGCCTACGACATAGACCTTGCCAGCGATGCCTTGGTCTTTCATGTACTTGACCGTCGCCCACGCGGATCTATCCCAAAACGGTCGAGTTAGTCCCCATGTGCGTACAGCCTCCTATCGTGGTCTAAACAATCTCACGTGACAATATCGTCGACGACCGACGGGATACCCTGCGAGGCTGTTCATATCAACAACGCGTTAGTCGCTGCATTTGAAGACCCACCCACTTCTAGACGATACAACCCACCGAGTTTCTTGACGTACGCGTCGCGGGTCTTGGTGGAGTTGTTGGTCTAATCGATATTATATCTGCGTTAGACCAATGGAATGCATGTGAATTCACTGTGCACATTCAACGCACCACGAAGATCACGCGCTTGCCGAGCGAGCGCAGGAGCGCGACCATCTCCTTGGCGCCCGCGATCGCCGCATCTCCACGCCACAACACTGCCACAAGTACCACACCAACGGTTAGTCGCTCATGTCTAACGAGATAGACGCACCCACTCGGTCTAACCGCCGTCGCAGTCGAGCAGGAACGCGTCAAGTCCGTCGATCCACGCAGGGAACGCGTCGTGCGAGAGCTTGGGAGGCGCCGACGGCATCGTTCGGGGAGAATTGGGAGTGATCGAAGTGCGGCCATGACGCAAGCAATGCAACGCGGACATGAGACACACACGAAGAAGAAACCTCGTTTGAGTGACGTACACGTCAGTATATGTTGTCGGAGTCCGATGCGATGTTGAAGTGGACATGGTCATGCTACGTATCCTTCTGGCGTGAGCCGTGCCTGGGCCAGCACGAACGACCGCTCCTGGGCGTCCGGCAATAGTGGCGCTAGCGCTGCGTCCCAGTCCAATCGCTCGCTTAGCCGCGTCACCATCCCGTCACTACTTCCATCACCAGACCACTCGAACCACACGTCACTCGGACACGTCACGTTCATGCCCAACAGCGCCTGTACGAGCGAGGGATAGTGTAGCGTATGCGGAAAGACAGTCTGTAGCGTCCTGATGTCCATGACCACGTCGTATACAGCACGGACGTGAGCAGAGACCGTCGACCCGTCGTTGTGCAGCTGTGGAGGACCCGTGGCGCGAAAACCCACGATCTCAAAGCTGTCATGGAGGGCTCTCCAGGCACGTTCGATCGCGTCGTGGCCGATCGATTGGTTGACGATGACACGAGGCGACACGAACTGCTGCAAGAACTGGCGTGGTGTGATGGTGGACCTGTGGAGCTCAAGTGGCCAGCCGTTGACGAATGCGAGCATGTAGTGACCGACGACGGTCTGAACAAACCCAGTCGATTGCGTAGGGCGCAGCAAGTGCGACGTAGGCTGTCGTGAGGCAGACGCCACTTCATGGCCCGATCGGCTGTTGTGGACACTGCGTGAGTGGAGTCGAGGTCGCTCCGGGTCGGTACTGGCGATCTCCACCGACGATCGCTCGAGTCGCGTCGCTGGCGCGTGCGGATACGACCGGTCCTCGTGTTGTGGCTCGTCTACCAACTCGAGCGCCTCTAACCGGCCGTCGTCGGCCACGCCAATCGTGCTTTTGACACCAATTCGCGCCTCGCCCAAGAGCTGCAGCACGTCGTTCGGGTCGTGCAATAGCTTCGAGAAGCCCGTGACGTGGTCCACATCGGGCTCGTACCCGCAGATGCGGTCGGTCGCATTAAAGTCGAACGTGATCACGGTCGGCGCTTCGACTTCGGCGCCAATGAGCCGTGCACAGAGCCATTCGTCGCCGAGCACGTGCGGGAAGATGCTGCGTACGGTCTCTCGTAACACCTGGAAACGAAGGGAGCCCTTGGTGCGGACCATGACGGCCCGGTCGTCCATGAGCACAATCTCGAACGAGTCCATTTGGAGCCAGATCGTCCGCAGCAGGAGCGAGTACCGGCGGAACTGCTCGACCATGAAGCCCACGCCGCCCATGCGGCCGAGTGCCGAGTTCACGTCTTCGTCCAGGACGCTCGAGAGGAAGTCGCGCTGGACACCGTGCGTGATGACGTGACGACGTCGACGCTGTGGTGCCGGTGGCGACTCGACACGGAGCCCTTCGCGAAAGAGCCGGAAGAACTCGCGCACGACGTGCATGAGCGAGCCGGTGGGTGAGTGACGAAACTGCAGGACGCGCGACTGGAGCAAGTCGCGCGTCGTTGTGAGCTGCTGGATCTGCTGCTGGAGGGTCTGGACGTCCAGCGTGAGGTTGAAGTGGACCGAGCGCTCTCGCAGGACGCTCTTGAACGGCCCCGAGCCCTTGCGGTTGCGCTTGATCTTGGGCTTCCGCGTCGGTCGTGTCGACGGTGTTGTAGTCGCCGTCAACTGGAGTGGTCGCGTCGGATGGTGGCTCATGCGCACTGGCGTTGTTAACTGGATTCTTGACCATGCAACGCGAGCCCCAGAGGCGTGTTCACTGGCGTAGTGTCCAGCGTCCGAGCAGCGAGTGGCGCGAGTCGTCGCCACTGTGCCTTCCAGTGACCCGTGCCACCCACGCGGCACGGCCCTCTGCGCCATGGTAGAGCTCTTATTCGCTCGGTCCAAAGATCGTTTTCGTGTCTACAGTATCGTGGTGGCGTTTCTTTGTGTCGTCGGCTTCGGAGAAGGCTGTGGTTGCAGGAAGGTTACCCGAAGCCCAGCGTTGCACTACGTAGTAGTTCAGGAGTATGGAGCCGCCAAGAGAGAGCAACGATGCTCCAGTCCACGACCCAGCACCACGCGGTTGGATCGTATCTACCTTAGGTAGTAGAACGTGCTGTCTCCCAACAGCAGTCTCTTGCTGAGGAGGCGACGACCAACGCGTGTTCCACTGCGAGCGCGTGGACCCAATCAAAACGTCGAATGTTACCACGTACATTCCGCCAGATCGTCGTCGTCCACACCCAAGAGGCAATTGTCGTGGATTTTAGAGTGCTCGGCTTGACCCGACCGTTAGGGGCAGGTATGTCGGAATTGACGTTCTTGATGTCGTAGGAAGGTCGCTTGAACAGCTACGCGATCTTGGAAGGTCGCATCGACAGTCCCGTGAGCATGAGCATCCGACGCCTCAAGGCCCGTGGCATTGGCCGCCTCGAGCTCCTCGCGTGGCTGAACGAGCTACTGGAGACTGACTACACGAAACTCGAGCACCTCGCGGACGGCATCGCGTACTGTCAAGTGCTGGACGCGCTCCATCCCGGGAAAGTCCCGCTCCAGCAAGTGCTCTTCCACGCACGCTCGCACGCCGAGTGCGAGCGCAACTTTCGCGTGTTGCGGCGCGCGTTCCACGCCTGCGACATCCACAAAGTACGTGGGGACCACAACAACGTGTAGTTTGTATAGGGCAATGACGGTGTGAGAAATGGCAGGAGATTCCAGTGCAGAAACTTGTAGATGGCGTCTTCCAGGAGCACTTTGAGTTCCTCCACTGGCTCCACGACTACGCGCACAAGACGTATCCAGACGCCGTGCGCAAGTACCATGGCTTTGCGAGGCGACAGCAGATCATGCTCGGTGGTGGCGACAGTAGAGACGGTGGCGATGGCCGCATGTCGTCGTCGTTGTCGATGCAGGAGCTGGACAAAGTCAACATGAACCTCGTCCCTAGCTACGCGGTCGGTAGAGTCTCCTCAGAGAAGCAGCTCCGGTCCTCAATAGGGGCTAACACACGCCTTTCGATTTTGTAGGCGTCGTCGAAAGGTGCGTCGGATGGATTCCTGACGTCCAGTCGGTTCGCGCTGGCGCTGGACCTCATCGATCCAGAGGACGTTCCGGACGACCTCACGCTCGAGGACCTTGTCGGAGATGCATTGAGCCCGACGCCGCACCAAGCGACGGCGGCCGTGGAGCCGACACCCGATGGCGGGCCGCTTGAAGCCGAGACAGATCCTCTGCTGCGCTTTGTCGAGTACGTCGCTGGTTGCTTCACGTGCGCTTCTCGCTCCGAACGTACTCACGGTTTCTGAGCTGCTCGGATGATGATGGACAGGCACTCGCACGAGAGCACGCTGCACGCCGAGCGCTTGTTGACGCAGCTGGAGAAGACCATGGCGATCGTGCTCGTGGATGCGGTCGTGACGGGAGACGGTAAAGCATCGAAATCAAAGCCACGCGCAAGCGTTGGTGGTGGTGGTGGAGCCAAGAGCAAACCAGCACCAACCAAAGGCGCCAAGCCGCACAAGCTACCAGCAGCAGCAACAGCAGACGCGTCGTGCGATCCGCCTTTCTTGGCGCCGCAGCTGAGCGAGCTGGTGCGTTGCCCACTATGGCTCACGCATCATCCACGTGGAGTGGGTGGCTGGATGGGTCGGTCTAACACGCATCCACTGGGTGGCGGGCTGGAACTTGCAGATCGACGTGCTGGCGCAAGAGCTGTCCGGTCGCGCTCACGATCTCGTGCGTTGGTTGCTGGTCCCATGGAAAGAAGGCGATGGCAAACGAGACGAACTGAACAGAATGGTGGCTGCGGTATTTCTGTATGATCGATAGAAAACCCTCGAAAGCGACGTCCAGGACCTCGTGGATCGGGTGGCGAAAACAACGTGCCCGACGCCACCGACGCCACAGTGAGTTGAAGGATGTGTGGACCGCTGGACGTCGAATAAGACGTCGCTAGAAAGCGAGTGCGAATTATAATTCATGGACCAAACGGACCTTTGGGCCAACGCTTGGCGGTCCAGAGCAGACGGCGCGAAGGAACGCGCAGCTGCCTCGCTGTACGAGCAGCAGCACGACGACGACGAGAGAAAGGATGCGCTAGGTCGTTCTCACTGGCGTGGCGAGCCCAGAGCAGCGAGAGTCGTGGGGTGGCACCAATACAGTCGACTATACTGCAAACAATGGACTCTGGATCGGAGACCGTCGCCGTCGGACGGAAACCCACGTGAGACCCTTCCATCTCATACAGTCTCGATGCATTCCTTGATATTCGACGCCTGCCTGGGTTCAGAAATCCCGAATCTGTCCCGAATATAACAGTTTCCACAGGCACAGAAAGCGAGAGGGAAGGGAGATGGGAAGAAGCGCACGAGAGCAGATAAAAGTCCCGGCCAAAAAGTGTTTCACAAGCGGGACCCGCGGCCGATAGAAACGCGTAATGATTCTGTCCACCCTCTCCATGACTCCAGTGGAGAGGCCAGACAGAGGGAGGGCAGCGGAGCGAGCAAGCCTCTCCAACCCATCATTATCCAAGTCACCACGCGCCGACCAGAACCGATCCAAGAACCAAAATCCGCCATTAACTGTAACATCTCGCAGGGCTGCGTGGAACAAAAAACACCATTTTTGTGACGACCCGCTTGTGACCAGATGGCCCTGCCGTCGCTAAGAACCGTTCTCGACAAGCGCTCTGCGCCCGTGTCTCTGCCTTCCTTTGGATATGCATCCAGTGAACCGACCGGAAATGAATGCCCTGGATCTTATCCGGCACCAGCGCCACCCAGCACGATCCAGTTGACACTCAACTTGACCATCCCGTTGACGGTGAACACGGCCGCATCTCCAATCGAGGGCAATAGCAGTGCTACGGCGATGGTGCCGGTGCGTACGCCACCGCCGCTGGTCATGTCCACGGTCCACATGACGCCCCACGCAGGCGAGACGACGCTGCCGCCTAGTACCGGTACTGGATACCGTCACGTGCACCGCAAGCCCAAAGCCAAGCGCAACCGCAAGGGCTGGGGCCCGTACCAGAGCGTCACGCGCGAGCGCGCCGTGGACTTTAACCTCACGCTGGACGTCCAGAACCTCAAGCAAGAGATCCAGCAGCTCACGACCGCGCGCGATTTGCTCCAGTCGCGCATGCTCCAGCTCCGCCACTCGCCCACGGGCTCGTTGATGCAGATGATCCGAGAGTACTACCAGCTCTTCCGCACGGGCTTCCGCGTCGAAGAGCACGGACGACGTCGCCACGTGATCACGGCCGGCGTCCAACGCAACTACCTCCACAGCGTCGTCGACAAGGACATTGACTTTGGCAACGGACTCGTGGGGGTCGAGTTCCTCGTCGAAATGCTGCGTCGCTACTCGCATGTCATGCGGTTCATTTCCATGGATTTGGAATCGTTCTCGATCGTCACGACCGACGACGACCAAGGCGTCGTGATCCACACCAAGGGCCCACTGCGTCTCCAGATCCTACGGGAGACCATTGCGACGATCTTTCCGCACATTTTGGGCAACACGTGGCTCTGCGCACGGCTCATTGGCGCCGAAGTCGTGGCGGCCGCGAGCGTCACGTTCCATTTCAATGCGAACAACCGCATCTGCACGCTCGTACCGGACGCCGACTACGTGGCGGCGTTTAGCCAGGTACTCCCAGACCCTGCCGACGTGTTGGAGCTACTAGGCCAGTCCAAGATCAGCGAACAGAGCATGCTGGGTGTGTCGAACGACGGCCAGATCGAGGAGTTGGATCCGTACGCCGAGCCCGACGCCGAAGTCCGGCCGCAGCACGAGATGCGTGCGCCTGTCGATGGACTGCCGGCGGTGGCCAAGCCGAGCCTGAACGCGCCGCTGACCAACCAGAACAACCAGAACAACCAGCAGCGCAAGGAGCTCGTCACTCGCAAACGCACGTACGACGCAGCTGCCACGATGCCTGCACGGTCGCGCGTGCCGGCAGTCGCCGTGCCGCGTATGCCGGCGGCGGCCTATTTGGACGTTGTGAACCGCTACGTCCTCGCGTTTGCCGACGGCTGGCCGACCGACACACATGCCTCAAGTGCCGCGCCATTGACGCCACGTCAGTTCCTCCACCAGTTTGTATCGCCCTACGTCGTGGTCGGTCGTGCCGTCGGCCACGTCGCGATCGAGCACATGTGGCAAGCGCTCGGAGCCGGTTTTGAGCTCTTGGGCTTTCGCGCGACGTCCGAGCCGCAGCTCTACGACGACGGCGTGACCGTCTCGGTGCGGCTCCGTGCCGCGTACGACGTGGCGGTCGACATGACGACGCTCCAGACGGTGTTTCCCCACGTCCTCCGTCTCCCGCGGCTCGTCCAGACGCTCTTGGGTGCCGAGCTCACGTGCCTCAGCGACTTGTGGTTTGAGTGGCACGGCGCTGACACGCGCGTGGCCCGGGTGCGCGAGCGGCTGGACTGGGACGCGGCGCTCACCCCCTTGCTGCGCGACGCCTACGAGCGCGCGTTCGTATTGGACCAAGCGCGGTTGTCGCCCGAAGGGTATGTTGCGTGAAGCGTCCCAGATCTGAGCGGGTCGGCCGTGACGAAATCAAAGAATGTCGAGAAAAAAAGGACGGCACCAAGTCGGACGCCGATTGGCGGTCGGGGACTTTTCCTAAAATTTGTAAATACATGGGGAGCAAATCGTTCCGAAATCGATCCACGTCTACGCCGCATAGACACGCAAGCGACCCGACAGCAACCGTGGTCATCAGCATTGCGGTACCGCACCACGAGACGCCACTGTACTACGAGTATGCCGTACGACGTCCTGCCGGTGCCACGCGGGCGCAATGGCCGCGGTCGCGGCGGCCACCGCAGCGGCCGTGGCGCCGACTCGACCGGCCGCCTCTTCGATGACCACAACGACCACGACCACGGCAACGCGCTGGTACGAGTAGCACCGACGGCCACACCGTCCACAACCACAACGACGGCCGTGCGCCGCTACGACGCAACCGCCACGGGCTATCGATTTGTGCACCGCAAGCCCAAAGCCAAGCGCAACCGCAAAGGTTCGGGGCCGTACCAAAGCGTTTTGAACGAGCGCGCACTCTACTTCAACTTGACCCTCGACGTCCAGAGGCTTCGCCACGAGATCCAGCAGCTCACGACGACCCGCAATCTGCTGCACGCACAGATGCTCCAGCGCCGCGACGCCCCGTCGGGGTCGCTCATGCAGATTGTCCGCACGTTCTTTACGCTCTTTCGCCAAGGCTTCCGTGTCGACGAGCAGCATACACTGCCGCCGCTACGTCGACGTCGCTCTGTCATCACGGCCGGCGTCCAGAGCGACTTTCTCTACAGCGTCGTGGACGACGCGATCGAGTTCGGCAATGGACTCGGCGGTGTCGCGTTCATGGTCGAAATGATCCGCCGGTACTCGCTCTTGCTTCGGTTCATCTGCCTCCAAATGGACAGTGTGGAGATTGTCCGCACGGGTAACGACGACGACGACAGCGTGCTTATTGCGGCCACAGGCTCGATTCGGTTCCAAGTCTTGCGCGAGACCATCGTCGGGTTGTTTCCCCATATCGTGGGCAACGAAGCGCTCTGTGCACGGCTCATTGGCGCCGACGTCGAGGCCGCGACGGTCGTGCGCTTTTACTTTGACGCCACGAGCCAGATTAGGCGGTACGAGTTTGACGTCAACTACGTCGCGTGCTTCAGTCGCGTCCTCGGCGATCTCGCGAGCGTCTCGGCGCTCTTGGGCCCAAGCCGGATCGGGGACAAGAGCATGTTTGGGGTCTCGAAAGACGGTCGCGTCGACGCCGTCGCGTTCGAGTTGGACGACGACGCGCTGGACCTGGACGAGCACGAAGACGCATTCGAGCAAACGACACTGTATGAGATTAGCCTGTGACGAGTCTGGAGTATTGGCATTCCGCGAGTTCATATTGAGAGCGACGTTATCTTCGTTCAACGTAGGTAGGTAGGCAGGCAAGGACCTGGTGACGCGGTTGAGTTTGTGTATACATCGTGATGGCATTCCGAAGCTCAACCCTGGGACCGCATCGAGTCGACGGAAGGCGTTCTGTGCTTTACTTACTTGTTCTTCTTGCCGCCCGAGCGCTTGGCATTGTTGGTCGCTGCCGACGCCGTGGGTTTCTTGGACGACGACGGAGCGGCGGCAGACGCCGAGGCCGGAGCGCCCGGTGACAGCGGCTGCTTGCGCGAGGCCTTGCGCTTGGACTTGGAGCGCTTCCTCGCGCACAGACCACAGCAGTAGCCACACGTCGCCACGCAAAACGCGGTACGAACAATGAACCACGCGAGGCTGAGCACGACGCGCACGAGCAAGAACACAATCGGTGCCGCGAGCACGTAGAGCGATCCATCCACAATCTTCTGTGCGTACGGTGCGACGCCGTCCGTCTGCTTGAGCAGAGCGATCGCGTCGGCGCGCGCTGCCTTGGCGCGCTTGACCGCAAGGTTGTAGTTCTTGATCGCCGTGATTTGGGCCTTCGAGAACTCGGCCTCGACAAGCGGCTGGTACTGCTTTACGTACGGGTCGGACGCGCGACGCAGCTCCGCAATGAGCGGGTCCAGCGTCGCAGCGAGGTGCTCTGCGTACAGCTGGTCCGTGGTCTCTGTGACCGTCTTCTTGTACGTCTCGAGCGCCTCGAGCGCTTGTGTGACACCCGTCGTGCCTTCCTGAGCCGATTCAATCTGCAGACGCAGCGCCGTCACGGCGTCGGATGCGAGCACGACGCCTTCGTCATAGTACGACGACAGCAGCGACGAGATCGTGAGCTTCTCGTCCAGCTTCTCGAGCTCGTTGCGCAGCGCCTCGTTCTTCTTGCGCGACGATGCCACGTCCCGTTCCAGGGTCTTCACTTGGTCCTGCGACTTGACAAGCTTCGCTTTGGCCTCCGAGACCTCTGCGTCGCGCTGACCCAGCGCAACCTTCTGGTCGGCGAGCTGCGTCTTGAGCTGCTCGACCGTCTGCTCGAGCGCTGCGACCTGCTTCATGAGCTGCTCCAGCGACTGCGCGTGCGTCGTCTCGCTCTCGCTGAGCTGCTTCGCGAACTTCTCCACGATCTCCGCGTGCTGGCGCTCGCTCTCGTCCAACTGCTTCTGGTGTGTCGCGACCGCCGTCGCGGCCGCGTCCTTCACCTTCTCCGCCTCCTTGTTGGCCTGCTTCTGGGCCGTCTGTTCCTGAGCGAGCTGCTCTTCGAGCTCCGATCGCTCCTTCTTCCACTGGCCATTCGCCGCCACGAGCTGGCTCTGCCACTGCGCGCGCTCGGTCTCCAATGCATCGATCTTGGTTTCGTAATTGGTAACGATCTCGGGCGTGGCGCACGTCTTCTCGACGGTCTCCGTTGCGCCAGCCACGTCCACGGCCACGGTCTGCGTCTCCGCGTCGTCAGCACGCACACCGGCGGCGCTCACGGCCACAACGGCCAGCAGCAACACGCGCACGATCGACTGTACACGCACCATCTTCAATTTTACTGTGTCTTCTTTGGCCGAGGAGGGGGCTTGTGGTCTGGTCCCTCTTGCGGTCTGTGTCTCTTGATGTGCCACGTATGATCGCCGATAGACAACAAACACGGTCACAGATAAAAAGAATCCACCGTATAAAACAGGTTGCTTCACGGCGACCTGCTTCGGTTGCGCCTACAAAACTCAAGTCAAAACGTTTTAATCACCTGTTGAAAATAGAGTCACGAGTGTTTCATTCAATGGTTATCTTGTGTCGACGGTATCACATGTTGCTCGACCACCGTGGTGATTGAAGTGGCCTCGATGGAGGGGTTGGATTTACCGTCGATGGATAGATGCACTCACTTGCCTGCGACAGGGGTAGCTGCCTTGAAGGAAGCAGTCTTCGAGTCTCCGCTTGGGGCCGAGGAAGCGGAGTTTGTCATCAGCGGCTTCGACTGGCTCTCGATCTGGATGTGGATCTCACCATTGCTCAACGGCGTCACATCCGCACCACGTCCACTGCGAGAAACAGCACACACGACGTGACTCTGGTTGTTCATGGATCATAACGTGTTGCGATTGCGAACAACTTACACTGAAGGGGGTGTCGGCGTAGGGTTTGCCTCGTGGAGGACCGACAGTGCGTCAAGAAACGCCTTGGGCTTGATAAAAGACGTTGTGCCCAAGATGACGTCCCGCTTCTCGGACTGGCGGAGCTCGTAGATGCTTCGCAGCTGTAGGTCATGCGATAGTTTCTCAATCAGTCACTCCATGTTTCCAAACACTCGACTTGTCTAGCCTTACCTCGGCATACGTCGCCCCACCGCACACAAATACGAGCATTTTCTCGCCTGCGAAGCCTTCCTTCTCCTGTGGCAAAACATAGCAATGCTTAAGAGCCATCCTGGTTGAATCAAGAGGACAGCTGCTTACCGTCGGTGCATCAGGCTTGCCTGTCTTCGCTTGTGCTTTCCTGTAGAGATGTGCCACGAAAAGAGGTTAGACTCTGCTACGACTGATTGTGTGGCCGGCTTAGCATGCAGACGCACTTCCGCAGGGAGATCGGCCCAATCTTCTTCTTTCCATCGTCATTACTGGATGATGACGTTGGTGGCGGAGCGATGATGTACGGGTATTCTTGAAGATCGAGGGTGTTCTTGAGTGCTTGTTGAAGAATAGACTTGATTCGAGGTTCGTGACGAGCATTTGAGTACTCCACAGCCTCTGCCTTCTTTGTCGCCTCTTTGATCTCCTCTGAAGTAAGCGTGCTATTGCCGTTCTGCTTGAAAATGGCGCCGCCGGCTACGTTCAACATGTTGTTCATCGCGTACTCGTACTTCTTGGAGAAATTGCAGGCCTGAATAATTTTCTTCTTGTCCTGCGTCTTCATATTATCCTGTGTGAGGTTGAACACCATTGCAACTCGGAATCGGTCACTCTCGGACAGCTTTGGGTCCTTGAACAGATCGTCGAGCTGCTTTGTCAGCACGCTGTGCTTGATTTTCTTGCCCGACTCGTCGACTCCTGTGGCCATCGTCTGCTCAATGTTAGACGCTTCCAGCAAGCTCGACTTTGTGAATGTGTCCATCGCCTGGCCCGCGAGCCATAGATGCTGCGACAGTTTTCCCAGCATCTCTCGGTACTCTGGGAGTTCGCGCAGTGCCGCGGCCATCGATCGTAGGTCACCTTGCTTTCCTTTGCCCAGCGAGGAACCAGCATTTGATGCTGAGAGCTGGGCCATCCGCTTGCCGATCTCCTCGCTGACTTTGGCGATGTGCGTGTGGCGAAACTCGATCCAGAACTTGTCGTTTTCATTGAGAAAAGCCGTCTTCATGACAGTCCCTGCGTTAGTCTCGGCCGGATACGTGATCTGTTCCTCTTGGACATCGACGAGATCGTAGATCAGAGCCTGGAACGTACTCTCGTGCATCATCGGGGCGACTAGATCCTGTCCACGGTCAATGAAAAAGAGCGTCCCGCGGTTCGTCGAGTACGTGAACGCATCGTTCTTCGCAACGAACTCGTTCATCTTGGCCTGAAACATGCGTGCGAGTTTCTCCATGCGCGGTTGTTCGGCCTTGTACCGCACGTACGGGTACTCTTCGAGCGTCGCACACACCGACACGAGCCGCTCACAGATCGAGTGGAGCAGTGCATCGTCTTTCTTGACCGCAGGCGAGTAGAGTTGGTGGAAACAGTCGTGCATATCAAGCGAGAAGGCGCATTTCTCGAGCGCCAAAAAGTCCGCGTGTACTTCCTGCAGTGCCTTGAGCCGTGGCAGTAGCGCTGGCGCGTCCTTGAGCTCTGCCAATACATCGTCGTCGGCATGGCTGAGGAAATAGAGATACGCACTGTGGTACTTGGGCTTGTCGGGGACTTCAAAATCAGCGGCGATGCGGCGCACGTTCTCGCGCGTCGGCGTGACAAAGTACACGACGTTCATTTCCGGGAACGGCTGCCGGTTCAGCTCGAGGCGCTCAATGATCGAGACGCCACAGTCCGTGAGGTCGCTCATGCGCACGGCGTAGTTGAGGATGCGCGTCGTGTGGTCGTCGACGACCAAAACGACCCACCCGCGCGTGAGCTGCGTCACGTGCTTGAGCATCTTGAGCAGGATCTTGTCCTGGACGACATGACGCAAGTTCACGTCACGCGCATTCGCCACGGCGCCGCTCGCGGCCGCGGTCTCCATCGTACGAGGTAGACAGAGCGAGAGCGAGAGCAAGTTGCTGTACGAGGCGGCAGTCGGTTTCTCTGCTTTCTCTTTTCGTTTCCCTTGTGCTTGAAAATGTAACAGCCACTTCAACGTCCAGCGGAAACGAGGGGACGTCGCCCCTCCTTGGGAGGTCCCGCCTCCCGAAAACGAATTTAGCATAAGTACGTTTTGGGGCGGAAAGGTACTTAGTGAACTCCCGCCGCCATTGGGCTTTGCGTTTTGGCGGGAAGGCGCGCCATTGCAAGTGGCACCAACACAAGGGCGAGCAGGCCAGCGATCGACGCGACAGGAGAACGACCTATCGAGAGAGAGAGACACCAATATGTTGAACGTGGGTAACCGCCGTCGTGAGCTCCATGAGCAGCGTAGCAGCGCTGCGGCGACGCTGTCGATGTACAACGAAGCGCCACTCGTCGAAGTGTCGCTCGAAGAGTTTGAGGAGTATGCGATCGACCGTCTCCATGGTGCGTACTCGCTGAGGTGGCTGTGCAGAGCAAGGTGACTAGCACGATCGATTAAGTAAACGTCTTACGCAGTGTTGAAGGCCGTGGAGAATCATCGTCTGCGCAGCGTCGCGCCCAAGGACAAAGAAGGCAAGCTCGATAAAGTCATCAACAAGCACATGCCACTGCGCGCCGGTGGGCCTGCGCATTCGAAGCGCGCCGAATCCGATGCAGTATGAACTCGCTATGGTATTGCCTTACTGCAGCACGTGACTGACATTTAATTACTGGCTCAGGTCAAGGACGTGCTGTCGCACTTTTTCCTGCGTATGGCGTTCTGTCAAACCGAGGAGCTCCGTCGCTGGTTCCTTTCGCAAGAGAGCGCTCTCTTCCGGTTCGTGTCGAGCATGCAGACGTGGAAAATCAGTATCTCCCAGAGTTTACTGACTGTCGTGTTGGCTCAGCTACCGATTGGACAAGATGACGCGTGAGGAAAAACTGCTCTTCATGAAGCAGAACGGAATTGCCTACGAGGAGGTGCGTCACTCGCGGGTGACGCTATTTGAAAAGAGGATTCCATCGTTGACGAGCAGTTCTCCTGTTGATTCTGCAGGCAACGACCAAGGAAGTCGAGGCACGTCAGACTCCGTTGAAGGCTGTGCGAGACGTGCAGCTGATTGACAAGCAGCATCGGTTCAACCCGCTTCCCGCCTACTTCAAAGTGCCGTTCACGGAAGCGATCGACCTCGTTGGCACGCGCAAAGTGTACCTCGAAGGCGGTGTGGCTTACGTGCCGTTTGACCACGTTGTCTCGCTACTGTATGCTGCGTTCCGAGCCAACGTGAGTACCTGTGCCTATCGTGGATCGGCGGATTTCAATGGGTCGGTCATTCTCTAAGCATCGTCATGTCATGATCTGTCCTATAGCTATCGAAACAACTCTCCTCGGCGTTCCGCAAGTACAACCGATCGGCCATTAGCAAGGACGAGCGGCTGGCGCCGGTGCTGACCAACCTCGCGAAGCATCATATCGATGCTGACTACTCGCAGGCCGCACCCGTTGGTGGCGAGCACCAGATCACGCCCGACATGATCGACGGTCTTGCCACGACGTCCATGCCGCTGTGCATGAAGTCGCTTCACAAGGCACTAAAGGTGAACCACCACCTCAAGTTTGCTGGCCGTCAGCAGTTTGGTCTCTTCCTCAAGGGGACCGGCCTCCAACTCGACGACGCTATCGCCTACTGGCGTTCCGAGTTTTGCAAAAAGCTGTCCGTCGACGACTTCAACAAGAAGTACTCGTACAACATCCGTCACAACTACGGTAAAGAAGGCAAGCGCAAGGACTACGCACCAGCGAACTGCATGCGCGTCATCACGGGCGAGCCGCCCAAGGCCGGCGAGTACCACGGGTGTCCATTCCGCCACTTTGAAGAAGACCACCTGCGGAAGGCCCTTCAGGGTATCTCTGAGCCCGACAAGCAGGAGATCCTTGCGCTCGTGCAGGGCCGCCACTACCAAGTGGCCTGCAAGAAGCACTTTGAGGCGACCCACGCGGGAAGCGACCCCGACATCATGATCAACCACCCGAATGGCTACTTCGAAGAGAGCCGCAAGTACTACGCTGCAAAGAATGAAAGCGTGCAAGTGCAGGCGTCAGCCTAACGTGTAGGATGCATTGGATCGTAAATGACTTGATACTTTTATGTACTTCAATTATCCGTCTTGAGAAAATGCATGAGCAGATTTGAGTTTGTTTTTTTGTGTCTCTTTCAATGCTCGTATATCTCATCGCGAATATGCACCGAGCGAGTTCTTCATTTACAGTGACGTCTGGTTGTCTTCCTCCATTTCAGTGTCTTCGATCTCCGTATTGTTCTCGGCCTTGGCCACGGCGGCTTTGTTCACTGACCCATCACTCTGCGTTTCGCGGAGGTATTTGCGCATCGCTACATCGACGAACTTGCGCAGAATGACCTGTTGATGCAACGTGCGTCCGATCAGTGTCATCAATCGCTATAGACAAGAAACTCGGACTTGCCACGTACGATACGCAGCAGCCGTCGGTCGGAACGGAAGCTCTGCACGTTCGCAACGCTCTCGGCAATCTCCTTCTCGGCCTTGTTGTTCTCCGCCGAGTCTTGTGCTACGCCACATGCAAGCAAACAACTCGTAAATGTGTTCACGATGCTACTTCAAAGGACGGATCGCGAGTCGTCTTACTCTGGCGGATCGGGAGCAGCTTCGGGCCTGCCAGCGCTTGGAGCATCTCCAGAAAATTCGTGGCGCCGGCTGCAGAGGCTTTGTACTTGGCGTCGACCGTGAAGGCACCGCGGTCGTGCTGAAGCACGGCTTCGAACGCCGTCTCGGCAGGCGTGCGGGCATCGGCGTAGCGTGTGGCCTTGAAGTTGCGCAGCTGCTCCATGACCGCACACAGAACCTACTCCCAGCACCACCAAGAGTTAGACGAGCCATCTCCGTCCACAGGGGCAGTTGGAGGACCGTACGATCTCGTAGGAGCCCTTAATTTTCGCGTGCGCACGAAAAAACTCCATTACGTCCTCGTCAGGTGCCTGAAAGATCCTATGAGCCAGATCATTTTTGGTTTTGTTCACCGGGGCGTTCAGAACCGTTCCATCCAGTCCAGGCAGTCGTGGGCATGGGTGTCGTTTTTCATACCTCGTCTTGGTCGGTTCGTCGATTTTCTGCCACCACACGGCAAAGCCCTTGGCGTGTGTGTCGAGAAACGCCTTGTACTGCTTCATGTCTTCCTTCATGACGACGCGTAGGCGCGCACGCTCGGTCAGGATTTCCTCGTGGATGAACGACGGCCACGGCGAGAACTTTTCTTTGTTCTCGTCGTCCGACTCTGCATTGACATCCATTCGCTTGACATGAGCACAGAACATTCTATAGCTTTGAAGCACCACGTTGATCACGTACCCCAGTCGGAGCACTGGTTCGCGAACATTGCAACGTCCATGATCTGGTGGGTCACGCCGCAACAGCTACATCCGCCCTGTGCACAAGCGGTATCCATCGTCAGCGCCATAGAGCAATTCGGTTATAGAGCATTCACCTGTCTTCATACCTGGTTGATGTACTCGAACATCGTACGGTCCACGACCCACGCGTCATCGAATCGGCGCATGTCGTGTGCGTGCGTGTGGATGAGAACCTCTTCACTTGATCGAGCAGTCTGTGAACTGACTGACTGGCTGGCTCACTGGGAGGCTCGTTCCTTTCCTGTCTACGTGCTGACTTCGACCCGACTTCGTACTGTGAGACGTCGCTGCTGCTCGTTGCGCGCAGCGGTCACAATACCGGTGACCAGAAGCGAGCACATCGCCGTGAGTCTTGGGGCATGGGAGCGAAACGGCGCAATTCTTCGAAGGTTGCAGTTTCCACGAATGTCGTCTGAAGAGAAGGTTGCGCGAAGGTGCACAAGCACCAACCCGCATCAACATCGACGCGGAGTGATGGTCGGCCGGTCCCGCCCCAACCAGATCACACGCCACAGCCGAAATTGACGACACAGACTCGACGTGAAGGGGACATGGTAGCCCCGGACACTGTCCCGCCACACATGGACGCGCTGCCGCAACATGCGGAGCAATCTACAGAGAGTGTCCGTCCTGTAGCGGAAATTTGCGCCGATGTAGACGAAGTGGGGACTGAGAGCTGGCGCGCAAAGCTCGGACGACATGCCGTCGGATTCCAACAATCCGTCGACGCGAACCTCACGCTCGTGCGCCTGGGCCTACTCGTTGCGACTGTTGGCTCGGCATATGCAGCAGTGCAGCTAAGTGGCGTGGTACGTTGCGCATGGATGTGCTGACATGATTGTGGGCGAGCGTTTGACGGAATCTACGAGTGTTTCTAATAGTTTGGTCGCTTCAACCATGTCGACGAGATCCCGTTGCACTATTTCCGCCAGCGCAAGACGCTTCGCGTGCGCATGATCCGGCAAAGCGAGCGCGACCCCAACATTTTCTATGTGTACCACACACCATTTGTGCGGCGCGTGCTCCTGCAAGACTCATTGCCTAGTCTCTCGCTTGCCAGCGACAAGCCGCAGCCACTGCTCGCGGTGCGCGCCTTCGGTATTCAGGTCGACGAGGCCGCAGAAGAATGGGTCTGGTCAAACATTGTGTCAGCCCACCGTCCAATGAAGCTACGACTGTTGCATAAGTACGAGCTTTGTTTTCTCGACTCAGTGCCCGCTGCGACGGATTTTTCTCTGACGGCCATGTAGAATGAATGCCGCAGACGGCCAAGAGGCAATCGCGACGTGCGCCATTTCGATCGAAAAAGTGAGTGTTGCAATACGCCACAGCAAAAAACACTGCGAGCCAAACGGACTGACCCCATTGTGTGTTGTGTCGCTCGTGTAGTTTCCATTTGGAAAGGATTTGGCTCACGACCTCGTCTCACACGGGCTCGCCGAGTGTCTGCCGGAAACGATCGCAAAGTACGACGACGGAAGGTTGGTCGCCATGTCCCTGCAACAGCGTGTGTGGCAAGCACTAACTGGAAAACATGGGTGATTGATTCTACAGCCCCAACGCCCTCCAACCGCTGCTGCAGCGGTTCAAGCAACTCGAGACCGCCCAGAAGAATGCTCAGACGATGCAGTTTGGTATTTGGAAGGAATGGCAGGAGGACAAACTCGCGGACCGCATGGTCTCGGCTGGGAAGCGAGTCACGAGTCGAGGGTTTCAGAAGCTCGTTAGTAAAGTGACGGGGACTCCCTAAAGATACTTTCCTGAACATCATGATTCATCGAAGCCATTCACACACCTTAATTATGGACACGGTCAAGTGGGATAACAAACGTGCAATTCAATTAATTTGGGTCACGATACGCGCTCGAGGCATTCGCGCACGCTTTGCGTCTCACTATTGGAATGAGACGGGAAGCTGGAGCTGAAATGCGTCGGACGCGTCACCGACACCACAGGAAAGCAGATGCAGGACGCGACATGTTTATCCGTAGCAGCGGATGGCAACGTCGCAACCCTTGTCGGCGCACTGGCCGCCCTTCTCGAGGTACTGCTGGTGGTACTCCTCAGCAGGCCAGAAGGCAGCAATCTCGGTGATCTCCGTCACAATCGGGTTCTCGAACTTCTTCTGCGCCTCCTCAAACGTAGCCTGTGCCTCCTTCTTCTGGTCGTCGGTGTGGTAGTAGATGCCCGAGCGGTACTGCGTACCAATGTCGCCCTTCTGACGGTTCAGCGTCGTCGGGTCGTGGATGCTCCAGAACTTCTCGAGCAGCTCACGGTACGAGATGACCTTGGGGTCAAACTCGATGCGAATGGCCTCGGCGTGGCCCGTGTCGCCCTTGCACACCTGCTTGTACGTCGGGTTCTCCTTGTGGCCGTTGGCGTAGCCGACCGTGGTCTTGGCCACGCCCGGGAGACGCTGGAACGCGAGCTCGACGCCCCAGAAGCAGCCGGCCGCAAAGGTCGCCAGCGGGTTCTCGTTCTGGTTGTCCGCCATGGTGTGGATGCTGGTACTACTCACGCGCGTGTGCTGGAGGAACGCCCGGATCCGCTTCGTGCACGTTGATGCAGGAGAAGCCGCTCTGGAAATTGAGAAGTGGGTCTGGCGAAGGCGTGGGAGCATCAGGCGTGGCAGCGGCCGTGGCAGCGAGAGCGACAGTGGCAGAGGAGGCTCTTTTCGTCGACGTTCCTCCACTCAGCGTGTGGCCGAATGTCAAAATGGGCCAGTCTCTGCCACCGCAAGCGCGAGGTTTTGCATGCAGAACACGGAAGAGGTACAAAAAACCTCGTTGGATTAGATTACCACTTGCTGTTGACGTTCTAGAACGACCCTCTAGCCAATCAGATGTCAGAATTGCAAAACGCTGTTTTGAACGTGCGCGTTCCATTGGATGATATAGCCCGCCAATCATAGACGTTTTGATGGGATGGCATGAGTGTAAATATTAGGAAATGCTGATTTGCGTGTTTATCGAGAACTTACCGTAACGGCGAAGGATATAACGGGTGAACCAGTGACGCGAAAACGGCGAACGGCACCATGGCATAGACGATCCTGGCGCCTCGCAATGGGCTCTCTTGTTATTAGGAATCAAGTGTACCGCTTATCATCACGTCAACGGCGCAGACGCTGTTGAGAGCAACTTGATCTTCTGACCGATAAACGTGAGGGAGAAAATCGGGCTCAGTCGCTTCGCCTGGATGTGACTGAACGCAACACCGAGGCTGACGCCGTTCTTGTAAAACGTGAGATGACCCCGCTCCATATCAAGCAGCACGCCGACAACGTCGCCGTCTCGAAATGGCTCGGCGTAGTAGTCGATTGTGTCGTGAAGCTTGTGGCCGGTGCCACATGAGATGCCCCAAAAGATCCCGCGACTGAGGATACTACCGTTCAGTGGCGTATCTGCGGATCCCACGCCAATGAAAACGCCGTCGCCGCCGCGCGCGCTTTCGAGCTGAACCTCCCAGTACTTGACACCGATGGTGATGTCGGTATTGCCAATGACCGAGCCAAATCCTTTCGCGACCTGGACCGCCGCTACGTTCTTCTCTTGCAGTAGGATAAAGTGCGAACACCGTTGTGGATCGAATCGAACAAGCGACGCCTTGAGTACGAGAATGGGATGTTGCGGTCCCGAGCCGAGAATGCAATCGCCAAGGGTCCGGTCCGGTTTGAGCTCGTGCTTGCTCACCGAGTCGGTCTGTACCAACGCAATCGCGACATCGTCGTCGAGCTGCAGCTTCTCTCGCACGAGCTTCGTCAGCTCGTCGGTCATACTCGTGAGCGGGAACGAGAGCGTAAACTTGATGCGCTTGCCATCGGCGAACGCGTAGAACGTAAATTCGGGCGCCTCGGCGACTTGGTTCTTCGCGAGATACGCGAGTCCCCACGGGAACTGGACGCGCGTAAAGCCCTCGCGCTCCTCTCCCGTCGCCGTCGGGTCCGGTAATGAACCGACGCCGAAGGGCGTCGACACGGTTGCGAGCGTCATGATGGCGGTGTAGGTGTCGGTCTTGGTGCTGGTTCTGTCACTCAAGTGCAACCGACACCACCGCGACGAACAAAAAACACAGCGATATGCGTCGTACTTAGAGGGGTCACAACACTACTGCCGTATCTCCTGACGACAGTAGGCAAATGACCTGCTACAACTGATACGAAAGAACAAGTCGCTTCAACTTCCCGAATGCTTCCTCTTCCAAATACCTCCAACATCCGATACAAGGTCGTTGGCTCCAATGCCGCACGACCAAACGGCCTTGTTGAAGTGGCGTCTTGCGAAAGGGTATCCATGTCGCGAAAAATTACGCGCACTGGTTGCTTCGGTCCGTTCGCTCACTCGGATGTTCCTCATAAATTACTTCGCACTTGCCGTAAGGAAAAATGGCATTTCTTCGATCCGCGCCGCTTCCCCCGCGCGACGGCAACCAGTAAGGGAAAGGAGAGAAGGCTGAATGGGGGCGGCGTGCTGTCGCTGCCAACAGGTCGCCTTCGAAGACGACGCGCTACGCTTTCCGACGCCGGCGCACTCGCGTCGTCGCCACGCAGCCCGCGTCCCGACTCCGGACGATTCGTCCAGTGCGCTCCTCCCGCTACATCCCGCGTCATCGTCGCCTGCGCTTCGTCAGCGCTCGACGCGCGCTCGCCGCCCCAGTCGCCAGTCCGTGACCATGAACCACTCCCTGGCCAACTACGTGGCGTTCCCATTTCCGTTCGTGAACAAAAATCCTGCGAAGAAAGCGTCACTGGCTACGAACCGTCCGCGGCCAGACAGTAACAGCAACGGGAAGAAAAGAAACCAAGCCGTCGCGAAGGCACGGGCCGCCACGGTGTTGGAGATGCTGCCCGGTGGCCTCGGCGATCATTTCATGAAGAACGACCACGGCGGCATGACGCCGCTGTCGCTGGTGGAGCTGTGTGTACGGCGTGTGTGCGCGAGCCTGGTCGTGGATCCAGTGTGTTACTCGCATACGTGGCCGACCAGTCGACGCGCGTGCATCCCCTCGGAAGTCGCCAACGCCGTGGTCGTGTACTTGAAGGGCCACGATGTGCTGACCAAAGACCACTTTCGCTTCCTCGCTCGATACATGTTCCACGAATGGGATCTTCAGGGTCAGTTGGAAGTCGACAGCTCGTGGTTCAACGACATTGGGATGGCGCCGTTGCAATATATCAAGAGCATCGACTTTACCAACTGCCCGAACCTCGCGTCCCTGGGGTCGGATCGCTGGTTGCAAGTCGATGAGATGCCCAACTTGACCTCGGCATCGTTCCAAGACTGCGTGACGCTTAGCAAGTCGGTGCCGGACATTCTCCAGGGCTCGACGCGGCTGACGGCGCTGAATCTGGCAGGGTGTCGGAACATTGACGATCGCAGTCTTCTTGCGCTTCGACGACTCTTTCGATTGAAGACACTGAACTTGGTGCGCACCATTTGTTGGACGAACGGAACTGTTGGTTTGTGGCGCTCATGTAGCCGTTTCAATTGAATAGAGTGGGTGCAACCAAGTGACAGACGAAGGCTTCAAGTGCCTCACAAGCTTATCCAAGATGGAGAAGCTGGTGTTGAGTCGATGTACCAAGCTGACCGATCACGCCTTCGAAGACGTCGAGCTCGCGTTTCCGGTCCTGCATCATTTGGACGTTGCTCATTGCTGCATCACGTACGTCTCCTCGGTTTTATGAATCTTGATGCAGGGAAGTGACGATCTTGGCTGTCGTAGGGATGTTTCGCTCGCACACTTTGGTCACGTCGTCTCACTCACAACCCTCGTTGTCCGTGGCTGCCGTCAACTGAGTGATAGTGGGATGGAGCGACTCGCATCACTCACGGCGTTGCAGTATTTTGATGCACGGCATTGCGAGGAAGTTCGTTCCCTGCGCGCCGAGTGGTCGAACATGCGGGTCCTCCTGCTGCATCGCAGCGCATTCGGAGAAGCTGAGTCCGCAGTACTAAGAAGCATGGAGCACATGGTCGAGTTGGATATCAAGGCATGTCGAATGCTGAAAAGGTACGTCTTCGCCGCGCCGATTTGGGATATCTCGCTTTGTCTCGAAACCAACATGTGCCAATCTTCCAGGGGATTCGAGTTTATCAGCAAGCTCGCCCACTTGCAGCGGCTTACACTCGCAGAGACTCCACTCACGGACTCGGCCCTGATCCAGATTTGTAAAGGCATCCGGAATCTTGTGGCACTTGACGTGTCGCACACTGAGATCACCGACTCCGGAACGGAAGGGCTTTCGTATCTACTGGATCTGGAGGAACTGCGAATGGACACCACTGGCATCACCAACAGATCACTCATCAACGTATCGGGGCTGAAGAAGCTCCGCCATCTAGACCTTTTTGGAACCAGGTACTTCATGGGCTTCGTGGACAATACACGGCTGTGTCCGACGCGATCCTCGGTCGATCTAACACCTATGCGTTGTCTGTAGCGTCAGTGACAATGGGATTTTGCACATCACTGGCCTGAAAGAGCTGAGGTTGCTGGAAATATGCAGCGGGTCGATTACGGACCGTGGTGTAGAGCTCATTTCACGCCTCAAGTCACTGCGCACGCTCAACTTGAGCCAGAATAGGTATGCACTCCAGCGTGCGTCCTCAAAGCCAGTCCTCCTAACGCTGATTTTCCGTTGTCGCAGAAACATCAACACCAAAGGAATCCAGCATCTTCGCACCCTGACTGAATTGAAGCACCTTAACTTATCAAACACAGCTGTGTCAGCGGATTCGTTTCGTCATTTCCAAGGTAGGCACTACAGCCGCGCCATTCGAAATCCGACTCTAATGGATGTTCTCATACGACTGCCAGCGCTGAAAGAACTCGAATCACTGTCGATCTACGGGTGTGAGCTCACGTCTGTCCAAGTTGAGATGCTACAAGGTGAGAGGCGTGATCACCTCCCGATCAAACGACTTGAGCTGACGTTGCACATTGATCAGAACTCTTGCCAAAGCTTCGTTGTCTTCGATGCTCATGAAACCCCGGTCGTCGGCTGTCTACTGCCTTCAGTTCACGTCTACATTTGTTTTTATGAAGAACCTTTCATTCCAACCTTCGATTCTGTGCTCATGATGAGAGTCTTTGAAGCGTCGACACCAATACGAGCACACCCACACACACGCGACAGTCAAAATCCCGTGCATTTTCAGAAACGTGCAGCTATTTCTTTTTTGTAGGCGATACGACTCGGGTCGGCGATATCGAACTGAAGCGTGCGCCACCGGCACCAGCACCGTCGCCATCGTCCTCGTCCGAGTCGTTCGGCATTTCTTTCGACTTCTTCTTGGTCGAGCGCTTCTTCTTCTTGTCTTGCGCCAAAATCACTTGGTTCGACGCGCGCTTCACGCGCTCGCGGCTGAGCGCCTCTTCGTTGTCGTCCACAAGCAGTCCGTTCGCGCCCAGCTCGTCGCGCTCGAGCTCTTCGCCCGTGAGGTCGCCGGGCAGCGGGATCCGCTGGTTGTACGGCCGTGCCAGCAGCATCTCGGTGTCGGTCACGTCCGTGAGCGCTGCCGACGCTGCCGACGCTGCCGACACTGCTGCTGCAAGTGCCGCACCCGAGACCGACCCGACCCGCGCGTGGCCCGCGCCGTCTCGTCGCTTCTGCGAGGCCGCTACCGCCGCCGCACCGCTGCCCACGGCGACTGCACCGCCTCCTCCGGCTCCTCCAGTCGTCCCCGCTCCGACGCCTCCGCCACTGGCAGCCGTGGCCTGTTTGATCTGGTTCGCCAGTCGCGCAAGCGTCATCTCACTCTCTTGGAGCGCGTCGACAATGGTCTCGTCCGTGACGACCACGACTTGGTCGTCGTCGCGCACACTCTCGAGCTTGTCGACGAGGTGCTCGACGCCGGCCTTGACGCTAATGAGCACTTTCGCCAGCCGCTCGTACTTGAGCTTGGCCCGCTCGAGCTTGGCGGTCGCAAGCGCAAGATTCTGTTCGTGGTCGTCGACGAGCTTGCGCCGGTGGCCACCGGCCGAGCCGCTGTACTTGAGCTCTTCGACCCGTGCTTTGAGGGCCGCGTGGTCGCTCTGGAGGTGCTCGAGTCGCGTTTGGTTCTCTTTCGAGAGCGCAATGAGGTTGTCGGTCGTGCTCTCTTGGCTCACGATCTTCTGGATCACTTCGTTCACGTCGCTCACGCCCGTGGCTTCTTTGATCTTGCGGAACGCACTCTCGAAAATATCAATCTTGCTGCGGTGCTCTTTCTTCTCTTCGAGCACGGCGCCTTGCTGCTTGACCGTACTCAGGAGCGACTGCTTCAAGTGCTTCTCTTGCTCGCCCGTGAGGTCGCCGGCTTCGCGGTCGACGAGCTCGCTCTTGACCTTGTCGCGTTTGTCGAGTCGGTGGCTCATTTCGAGTCGGATCTTGACGTACTGCTGCTTCTCGCGCAGCTCTTTGTCCCGAAGGCGCTTCTCGTCTTCGTACTGCCCGCGTGCTTTGTCGAGCTCGAGCAAGATCGACTCGCGCGCGTGCGTGGCGTCCGACGAGAGCAGCACGAGCTCTTCGTAGTCGTGCTGCTTGGCCGCCAGTGCCCGTTCGAGCGCCGCGAGCTGGTTGTCAAAGCCAATGCGTTCTTCCTTTAGTCGCTTGACAATCTGTTCGTACGTCTTGCGGATGCTCTGGGCTTCGTTGAATTTGATCATGGCTTTGTCGAGTCGGTTCTCGAGCATGCGGATCTTGCGGGTCTCGGGTGTGTCTTCGAGGCTCGGTTTCTTGGACTCGAGCTCGAGGTCCTTGACTTCGTCCTTGAGCTCTTCGAGCAGCGACGACTGCGACTGCACTTTGTGGCGTAGCTCGTCGTGCTGCTTCCGTAGTTTGTTGAGCTGTCCGACCGCGAGCGCGACGTCGTCACTGGATCCGTCGACGATTGTTGCGCCGGTCGCCAGCAACGCTGTGCTGGCGAGGCCGCTGCCACTGCCACCGAGGCCACTGCCGTTGGACCGCTTGAGGTCGGCGAGCTGCTTGCGCAAGTCACGGTTCTCGTCCTTGAGCGTGTGGATGTAGTCTTTGTTGGCCTGCTTGGTGGACTCGAGCACGTCAATGTTGCTCTTGCGGTCGACCTCTACAGCGTTAGAGGTCGAGTCAGAGTGAGATGAGATCACGGAGACCGTGCCATCGCGAAAGAGACAAAGAGGAAACGTACGCAGCAGTCGCATCTTGTCACGCAAGCCCACGACCTGGTCCTCCATGCGGTGGTCGTACTCTTGCTCCATGCGCTTGAGCGCACTGTCGTGCCGTGCCTGCATGCTGCTGCCTCGTCCTGTGCTGGTCGATACAGATCCTCGACACGGCACACACTCGGCTTCTCGTACGCTACGCTGCGCCGCTCCTCACGAGGGCATGAAGGAATCGACCTACAGTGTAGCAGCCTTCGTCCCGACCGTCGTTGATCTCCTGGCACACGACCCGTCCTACAAATTTAGACGCACAGGGCTTTCTTCGCCCCAGCAATAGCGGTACCCTCTTTTTTTCGAAACCACTAGGGGCAGAGGTCGTGGTGTATTGAAGCAAAAACGACGCCCGTGGGACACGCTCTGTGCCTGCGCCTAGAAGCTAAAGTGCTGGTTCGGCGAGAACCCGAGCTGCTCGAGCGCCGGCAGCACGGCAAACTTGAGCATGGGCGGCGGGCCACAGAGAAAGACTTGGACGTCGGGCCCGGCCGCCGGCAAGTGCGCCTTGATCATCTCGGCGCTCACAAAGCCGGTCGAGAACTTCCAGTCGGCGCTCGCGTCGCGGTCGATCGTGTACCACACGTGCACGTTCGCGTGGTTGCGTGCCATGGCGTCGAGCTCGTCACGGAGCAAAATGTCGGCTTCGGTCTGGTTCGCAAACAAGATGAAGAACTCGGTCTTGTCACTACAGAGAGACACAGAGACAGAGAGAGCCGTTGGTTAGACCCGACCACTGGAGCACATCTAGATCGATCCGAGCCAAACGTACTTGGCGTCCTTGAGCGCACGGCGAATGACCTGGAGCATGGGCGTGATGCCCGTGCCGCCGGCAATCATACCAATCTTCTTGGCACGGCGAACCTCGGGCTCGGCATCACTCACACGGTGCTTGATCTGGAACTCGCCCTTGCCCACGTACGTGAGCTTGCCCTTGGGCCCCGACACTTCAATGGTGTCGCCAATCGCGAGGCTCTCGAGGTGCTGCGACATCTTGCCGCCGTCGGGGAATTTCGGGTGCACGTCCTTGAAGTAGACTTTGATGACGAGGTCGACGTAGCCCTTGGCATCGTCCGAGCTCACGGGCGTGTACGAGCGCATCACGAGCTTGCCGTCGTCGTCGGTGTAACGCAGCGAAATGTGCTGGCCCACGGGCAGACCGAGCACGTGGCGCTCGGTCGGGAGACCAAAGCGGAAGCGCCGCGTGTCGTGCGACAGGACTTCCTTTTCGATGAGTGGCAACTGCACGGTCGGCGGCTGGTCGCCCGGGTTCTTGGCCGGCTTGAGCGTCTTGCTGGTCGTGCTCTCCATGCAGGTGATCATGGCGTACGCAAGGCCGGCCGAGATCGCGAGGATCGTGCCAAAGAGCACGATCAAACGCGGTTCCTCTTGGAGGTCGTCGATGATGTCCGACATTGTAGAGAGAGAGAGGGCAAGCGGGTGCTGGAGAGGGCAACGGAAAGTGAGCCAACCGAACGGGACAACAAGTGAGCTGTTGCGTGGCGTATCGTCCAGCAGCGCTCTTCGCGGAGGAGGGACCAGGTCTGATGATGTCACTCACACGCGGCCACCGTGCTCACCTTCTCACGTTCAGAGTCACAGAAGCGGGGAACACGATGGATGTGGACCACCTGATGTACGTGGCCCACATCTGGTACTAGAAGGCACTACAACGAGGTTGTGGTGTGGTGGTCCACTTCGGGCATTAGTGACGCTCCATCAGTAGTCTGTAGTCTGTGGTCACTCGGAGAGTTCGCATCGACCATCGCCCAGTAGTCTGTGGTCACTCGGAGAGTTCGCATCGACCATCGCTGTCATCAACATGAGCTTGCGGTCGCAAGTCCTCGGCGGTTACAAGCGCCTGCTGCGCGCGAGCCGCGAGACGTTCCGCGACGACCTCTACGCCATCGGCCAGGCGCGTGCGGCACTCCGTGACCAGTTCCTGTCCAACAAAGACGTGGCCGATGCCGTAGCACTGCAAGAGATGATCAAGGGCATCGACGAAGCCGAGAGCATGCTGCTGCACAACATTGTCCAGGGCCGCCAGAAAGCGCAGGAAGCCGCGACCGGTGCGCCGCGCTTTGAAGTGCAACTCACGGACCCACAGCGCAGTGCCATGCGCAAGGACGAAGAGCTCACGCCGCTCACGGAGAAGTCGGCGTCCGAGCCGCTCGTCATGAACTCGGGCAATGTGTGCCAGCGACCCGAGTAGTACTAGTAGTACTACAGGCACAGGAGTAGCCTTTGGTTGACGCACGTGCGGTCCTGCAGACCAATCCCACGGGCAATAGAGAATCCGTGAGAAGGAATCAACGTCCGTGTTGAAGAGGACGAATGGAGGCGACTTGGTGAATGCGTTAATATATATATTCATATTCCATCCCGACGCTTGCCTCGCGTCGACAGCGTCGGTTCGAGTCACGACCGGCATGCTTGCCGCGTCTTCTCCTTCTTCTACATGTACAAAACTGGGCGAGAGCAGCGACGCTGAAGGAGACGATGACACAACGCCGGCATAGTCGATCGGTAGCCGACGGCGGTTAGCCCCTCAGTCTTCTCGTCGACTGACTGCGACTAATAGTCTCCTCGCCGCGCACGCACTTCCTCTCCCGACACATCACGCCACAGCACGCCACCCACAGTCCTCGTCCTCGACCGACGCGCTCCCTTCATTGCCTTCACTCGTGTTCTTGTTAGGCCGTCTTGACCCGCATGGAACTGGCTTTCCAGGCGTCGTAGAGGTACTTGCCGTTGAGCATATCGACCAACGTACGGACCGTCGACTGCTCCTTGCGCGCGACGCGGTCTTCGTCGGCCACACTCTCGTCCTCTTCGTCGTCCTCACTGCGTGTCGGCTTGTACGAGAGCTGCTCTGGCTCGGCCATGGCCTGCGTGAGTCCGATCATCGCGACCAGCAGCGACAGCAGCAGGAGAATGTAGCGGAGCGGGCACATGTTGTTTGTATCTGCACGTTGGTGTGGGCGCGTTGGCGTTGGTGTGGGCGCGTTGGATTCCGGAGTGGCGGTGACTCCGCAGGACACACCGTCGGAAGATGCGGATCGTCAACAGTAGAGTTGGGGAGAGAGTCAGGTGTCTGGGCCATGGCCATGTGGGACGGCCGCGGCACGCGGTCGGCACGCGTGGTAACCTTTGATAACCGATAAATGGCCGGTCAAGCGACTGGCGACCGGGAATAGAGTGAATATTCAAACCTCTGGAAACGGATATGCTGCTAAATTTGTCGCTGGACTTGTGCTGACGTTCGGTCGCCGTCAGCAGCGTGCTTTCCGCGAATCGGGAAGAATCCATCACCAGCCAGAAACGGGGAACACCACGTGATTGGACAGGTGGTACGCTTATCATCCAATCGAATGGCCTAGAGCAGTTCGCTGCCGATGTTTTTCCCAATCATTGCTGCTGTCCCACGATGCTGATGGTTACGTAACCTCTCACAATCGTGCGATCCATCCATCCCTCACGAAACTGACTGCTCGACCCATCACAAATCCACCACGTTTCAAACTCTCTCCCCAAAAGCAGTGGGTGTTGATGGCTCCCTGGCTCCAATTCTCTCACAGCTTGTCCGTCAATCAGTACAGTCCGTTTCGGGGATAAGCAGCCTACTGAGTTATCGAAAGTATCAGGTTATAGAACTTTGTATTGGTCATCCTTTAACCTTCCGAGGTTTATGCTGGAACCCAATATATGCGTTATTACGAGGAAATCAATTCCGTACCCTGCTTATCCCCGAAACGGACTGTACAGGTACAGCCTGTCACTCTGCCAAGAAAACTGAACAACAACAGTATGTGGTTAAGAACCGATGGTCGCTTCGTTTGATAGAGTTATGGCGGGGATGTTGAAGTGGGCGGCAGCGTGGCCACACCACTGTTGACGGACGGTGGTGACGAGCCAGCGAGGTCCGCGTCGGCGCTATCATGGGCGACATACCCTTCTCGGCTCTGGGCAGACAGTGCTGTATCAACACCAACAAATCAATACGTTAGACCATCTTGTCTCGACACCGATAGACCCCATACAGGTTAGACGCACATCGCAGCACGCGCACAAGATCGCTGGGTCGTTCCAGAAAATACATCGCCTGGGATCATACACAATCCAACGTTAGTCCCTCCATCCACTAAAATCCAGTCTAACGATTGACCCACCTCCGTCTTGTTGGCGCCAATATGACACGTGTACACGTGGGCGTTTCTCGCCAACGCCGTCGATCCCTTTGGCGGACTCCGCAGTTCCAACGTTGGTGTTGGCGGTGGTGGTGGCGGTGGTAGCGTTGGCGTCGGTGGTCGTGCCACCCCCGGTGGAAGCGACGTCAGCAACAACGACCGCGTCGTCGCGGTAGCGCTCGTGGTCGTGGTCGTGGTTGTCTTTCCACTGGTACCCGGCGTCGTGGTCGTGGTCGTCGCATGCGTGGCCGTCGCGGTCGAGACTTGTTGCTGCCACGTGTGGTCATGGTGCTCTTGGAAAAACGTAAACAAATCGTCGTCCTCGAGTCCATTGCCGGCACAAAACACAAAGTCGATCGGCGGCGGCTTGGCCTTCGTGCCGTGGCTGCCAGCCGCCGTAGTGGCGGTCGCCGTCGCAGGCGACTGCTGCTGTTCGTACAGTTTCAAAATCTCGTCAATGAGCACCGTCTTCGTAATGCCTTGGAGCCGCACTTCAACATTGTTTGTGCCTTGGAGCACTTCGAGCGGCAGTGAACAGAGCACGTCTTCTAAGTTCACTTGCATGTCACGCGCTTGCATCGGTCCAAAGATCGGATCGGTCTCACCATAGTGCCACGTCAACGAGCTCTCCTTGGTCTCGATAAAACTGCCGGGTGTGCGCTCGGTAAAGTACTGCATGATCGGCCGCACGACTTTCTTCCACGACGGATCGTGGTCCTCGGTCATCATCTCCCACTCGTCCGTGTACGGGAGCCGGTAAAAGTAGCCCGACTCAGCGACGACGCCAATGCGACGATCGTTGAGCCAGCTACCAATCACGCCACGCTCGTGCCCGCTCACGAGCAGCACCGTGTTCTTCTTGTCGGCTGCGAGGTTCTCAATGATGCGCTTGACAAAAGGCTTGGGCGGCGCAATGGTTGCGCGCTGGTGGGCCTCTTCGAGCAGCGTACCTTCATAGTCCAACACGATCATGCGGCGCTTGCTACGTGCGTAGGCGTTCATCACGTCCATGGTCGGCAGCTTCACGAGCTTGCGCGATGACGACGGGCGCGAGACCGTGTACTCGAGGTCCGACAAGAAGCTCTTCCCCCAAAAGCTCGCCGTATGGGTCTTGACGTAGCGGTACAAATTGGTCTGTCGGTACTCGCGCTCCATGAGCGGCAGCGTCAGGGCGTACTCGAGCGCCGATGCAATGTCACTCGTGTTCCATGGGTTCACACGAATCGCCCCCGAGAGCGACTGCGCCGAGCCGGCAAACTCGCTGAGGATCAGTACGCCCGGGCCTTCGCGGTGCGGCTCGCATGGCTGGCTCTGGCACATGACGTACTCGTGGCTCACGAGGTTCATGCCGTCGCGGATCGACGTCACCAGACACACGTCAGCGATATTGTACAACGCCACGAGCTCGGTTGGTGACACCGACCGGTGAATATAGTGCACCGGCGAGTGCTGGAGCGTGCCGTAGCGGCCATTGATACGACCAACCATCTCGTTCACACTGGCTGCAAGGTTCTGGTACTCGATCACGCCTGTGCGCGACGGCACAGCAATCTGGAGCAAAATGACACTCTCGCGACGCTCTGGGTACTTGGAGAGAAATCGCTCCATGGCCAGCAGCTTGTGCGGAATGCCCTTGATATAGTCCATGCGGTCAACGCCGATAATGATCTTGCAGCCCTTAAACTTCTCCGTCAGTTCCTTGATGCGGAGCTTGGTCTCGTCGGCCGCGAGAATCTCTTCAAAGTGCTCTGGATCAATACCAATGGGAAACACCCCGACGGCCGAGAAGTGGTCCTCCCAGTCAATGCCCTTGGGCGACGACGTCGCACCGGGGATGCGGGAGCACGCGGCGAGGAAATGGCGCGCATAGTCGTACGTATGGAAGCCTAGCAAATCGGCACCGAGCAAACCTTCGAGGATCTGCTTGCCCACGGGCAATGCACGATACATTTCGGCCGACGGAAACGGCGTGTGGAGGAACCAGCCAATCTTGCACTTGGGGTGGCGCTTGCGCAGCAGCGACGGCAGATTCATCAAGTGGTAGTCGTGGATCCACACGTAGTCGCCCTCGCGGTACACTTGGTTCACGGCCTGTGCGAACCGCTTGTTCGCGAGCTTGTACGCGTCCCAGAGCCGGAAATCAAACTTCTTCTCGCTGCCAGCACGGAACAGCGGCAACGGCACGTAGTGGAAAATGGGCCACAAAATATCGTTGCTAAAGTCGTTATAGTACCGCGACGCAATCTCTTTCGAGAGAAACACCGGTACGCAGTTGAATTCTTGCGCGAGCTTCTCGCGTACCTTGTTCTGGTCTTCGTGGGCAATCTCTTCGCCCAACCACCCGATCCAAATGAACGGTACTTCGTCGCGAATGCCATTCAGTGCCGTCACGAGTCCACCCGAGCTCATCTTGAACGACCACTCGCCCGTGGTCTCGTTGCGCTGGAACGAGATTGGCAGTCGGTTCGAGACCATGATCAGTCGGTGGCGCGAGTCGCCCATGGGCGGCAAAATCTCTTCTTGCGGTTTCTCCGTCTGGATTTGAACCATCGAGAGCTGCCGTTGGAGCTCTTGGATATTCACGAGCAGCTCTTGTTCGCGCGCATTCATATCGACCGCGTCGTCGTCGTCGTAGGTAAACACACCCGACATACCGCGCGACGACGCCGATCGCGAGCGCGTCACTGGCAGCGCCGACAGCGATGCGCCACGGGGCCGAGACGGCGTTGACGCTGTCGTCGGCACAGCATGGTGGTCGTGGTCGTCCCGTAGCACCACGCCTTCCGAGTCGCACGAGCTGCTCTCGTCGTCGTCGCGACTGCTGCTCTCGTCGTCGTCGCTGCTCGACGCGTCGTCGTCCGAATCGCTCGCGGCGTTGCCATCGTCGGTGGGCGGGGTCGGCTCGCCGTAGCTCGCGCGCTGCTGCTCCAGAAACGAGGCCAGCGGCGCCGGCGAGCGCTCGGTGGTCTCTTGGCGGCGTGTGGGCGACGTGACGAAGCCGCCGGCGCCGCTCGCGCTCGTGGCCGCGAAGAGCTCTTCTTCCACGGACGCCGAGCGCGATCGACTGCGCGAGTTGCTTCGGGAGGTCATGGGGACGAAGACTGAAGATTCTGCTGTGGATGGTGAGGAAGAAGAGAAGAGAGCGCGCGCGAGAGAGAGAAGGAAATCTACCGGGATGCAGCAACGGCCATGATCGCGGCGCGGCGGTGGAAAGCTCTTTTCCCAGAAACCGGACTGTGACATGACGGGCTTGGTTTCAAGAGAGTGACATCCAACTAGGTTAGCATAGTATGGTGCTTTGTCCAGCTAAGCTAATGACAAATGGAAAAGGCCGACAGGCGAAGGCGAAGCTAATAAAGACGAACTGACTGCCTTTCCGGCTGAAGGTCAGGTGACCTGGTCAGCGGAGGCACTTCACTCTGCCTTTTCGGCTGGTGCGAAGGGATGCGAGTGATGTGTTCGTGTCCATCACGAGTTGAAGATCCATCCATTGGCAGGGCGAGGCAAAAGAGAAATAAATCTCTTTTTGGGCTCGTGCGGTCGCTGGATTCTTCTCCCACCCTTGCGACTCGCGAGAGTACAGGACAGCCCGAATCGGGCTGTCCGGATCCTCCACCCACACTGCGGGGCGAGACTCGCTCGGCAAGTTTGGTTCTCTTGGGGCGGGCGGATTGAGAATGAGATTCGCATGAGATTCTCAGTCTAAAGTGATTTCTGATTGTCTGGGTCTTTGGGTTCCCAGGTTTTGAGGCGTCCACTGGATGCCTCAAACAAACCCTGGGCGCTGTGTTGCATCTCATTCATGAGTGAGAATAAGAGAGACTCTTGGGGCGAGAAGTCGCCTGTGACGTATTCACTGTCAGTACATACCAGCGTCGCGGGTGGGTACACTCTCCACTGTCTTTCTCATGCCGCTTCGGACAGTCGATGGCGAGCACTGCACTGGACAGAGGAAACCATTTGCCTGCATGGGCTACGGTTCTCGTGGATCAGTGACAGTGATTTCACGTCATCTCGACTCACAACTGCACCGTCATTTGGACGTGGTGACAACCAGCATTCTCCTTGTTCTCAGCCTCACCTAGTTCGCATCCCCATGGAACCCATCTCTCCCTTCACATACAAATCACAAGCTATCACACGTCGCACAAATGTACCGGGTATTCAAATTTCGTTCCGTTGTAGCAAGCGTAACCTCTCGTGCCCCCTCAATACAGCGCTGGTTCCCTTTTCCCCATGGCAGTCCAGTGTGGCAGTGCCATGGCCATTTGCTGTGGCCGCTGAACCCAAAACGCCATTTGCCATCCGGACGCCATCCGGAGTCCCGTGCCCCGCTGTATGCTCTCGCTCCGCCGTAAGATCACCGACGCCCTCGGCGGAGGAAGCAGCGGAGGGGACGACGCGTCCGCTCTCTCCTCCTCCTATTCCTCCTCCCGTGACTCGCGCGACTCACTGCCGGCGCCGCTCGTGATCACGTCCGCCGGCATCGCGTCCCCTCCGCCGCCGTCCTCCTCCACGTCCTCTGCCTCCTCTGCACCGGTCCGCATCCCCGACAAGGCACCATCACTCTCCATGGCCACAATCGGCAGTCCGCGCGCGGCGTCGCCGGCCGTGCAGTCGTCGCCGCTCCACCAGCATCTGCCGCAGGCACCGCGCCGCCCGAGCATCGCGTGGGTCCCCGACAGCCTCGCCGACAAGTGCTATGCCTGCACGTCCAACTTCTCCCTCCTCGTCCGGCGCCACCACTGCCGTCGCTGCGGCAATGTCTTTTGTGACGCGTGCTCCCAGGCACGGACACCACTGGTTGCCGCGGGGTTCTTGACACCGGTCCGTGTCTGTGACAAGTGCTGCGTTGCCGCCAAGAAAGCCCATGCCAAGCTCGTGGTCGATCGCCAGCAGCAGTGGCTCGCCGAGCAGACGACACACCACGAGAAGCGCCACCGCTTGCGCTCGCTCCACAGCGACGACGCCGTGGCATACGATTCACCGCCGCCCAACAACGGCAATCGTCTCTTTCCGCCGCCGCGTGCCACGGCCACTGGCAGTGCCACCGGCAGTGCTACCGGCAGTGGAAGTGCCAGCTCACGCCGACTCGTCAAGACCACGTCCATTACGACGACCCAAAGCCGGCAGTTTATCCGGAGCCAGACCGTCAAGCATCTCTACGGACCACCGCTTGGTGTCATGCTCGGCAAGAACACCAATCCGTTCGTTGCCGGCGCCCTCACAAAACAGTTCTTTGCCGACCCGTACGGCGAAGTCGAAGAAGACGAAGCCGAGCGGCGTAGTTTTGAGCGCCGCACGGGGCTCGGCGGCAGCAGTGCCACTGGCAGTGGCACGGCCGATGGCAGCAACGAAGTCAGTGTCCAGACACTGCCAGGCGAAGTGCTGCTTGTGCGCAGTGAAGGCGTGCGGTGCCGGCTCATGAACCAGCCGACCGAGACCGAAGGCACGCTCTACGTGACGTCGTACCGGCTCGTGTTTAGCCCGACCATCGATGCCGTGGTGCCCGAGTGCGACGAGAACGACGATAGCACGACCGCGGCACTGCCGCGTGTCCACCAAGCCATTCCGCTCGGCACGATCGAGCGGCTCAAGCGCAAAGAAACGGCCGAGACCGACACGGGGTTGCTCGATGTCGTGACCAAAGACTTTCGCCACGTGCAGTTTTTCTTCCACGGGCTCGTGGCCAAGCAAACGTTCAACCAGTTTGACAGGACCGTCCACACGATCCGGCAGTACGCGTTCCACGAGCCCACGCCCGTGGCCGAGCCGTTTGTCCGTGCCACGGCTGCGGCCACGGCAGCTGCCATTGCACGCGACGAGCAGCAGCGGCCGTCGGAGCTGCCGCCGTTTGACGGCTGGAAAGTCTACGATGCCGCAGCCGAGTTTCGCCGCATGGGCGTGGGCTCGGCGAACGCGGCCGTGGCGACGCCGCGCTGGCGGCTCACGTCTGTGAACGACGAATACGATCTCTGCCCTACGTACCCGTCGTTGCTGGCCGTCCCCGCAAGCGTGGGTGACCAGGTCCTGAGCGTCGCGGCCAAGTACCGTTCCAAGGCACGGATCCCGGTGCTCTCGTGGCGGGACACCCACACGGGTGCCGTGATCTGCCGCAGCTCGCAGCCGCTCGTGGGGCTCGGCCAGCGGCAGTGCGACAAGGACGTGTTCCTGATCCAAGCCATTGCTGTCGCGAACCCGTCGTCGAGCAAGTTTGTGATCATTGATGCGCGTCCGTGGAAGAATGCCGTGGCCCAGAAAACCGTTGGTCGTGCCGGCTACGAACTCACCGAGCACTACGAGACGCGGCACTCGAGTGCGACGTCCCGCTTTGCCGACCTCGCGGCGTCGTCGACCGACTTTGGCGGCCTTGGGGCGTCGTCGGTTTTGCCGTCGCCGCCTGCGACTCACGCCAGCGGCAGTGATGTGTTGTCGTACGAAGACGACGATGACGGCTCGGCGTCGAGCGTGAGCGACCGCATCTTCCGGCAGATGGACGCAGGGCTCGACGCGTCGCTCATCCTCACGGAGTGCAAGCTCATCTTTATGGGTATTGAGAACATCCACACGATGCGCCGGAGCTACACCAAGTTACTCGACCTCTGTATCCACAAACCGACCGACAAATGGGTTGAGCACCTCGGATCGTCGCGCTGGATTGAACACATTTCCAAGATCCTCGATTCGGCCATTGAGATTGTCCGGATCGTCCACGACGAGAAATCCAGTGTACTGGTGCACTGCAGCGACGGCTGGGACCGCACGCCGCAGCTCACGTCGCTCGCGCAGCTGCTCATGGACGCGTACTACCGTACGATCGACGGCTTCCAAGTGCTGATTGAAAAAGAGTGGTGCAGTTTCGGTCATAAATTCCGTGACCGCAGTGCCCACAACACGAACCCGACGTCGTCGCACGACATTTCACCGGTCTTTCTGCAGTTTATCGACTGTGTCTGGCAAGTCTATCGCCAGTTTCCGTGCGCATTCGAGTTCAACGAGCAGTTTCTCATGCTGCTGCTCGACCACCTCTACTCGTGTCGCTTTGGGACGTTTCTGTTCGACTCGGAGAAAGACCGTCGCGACCAAAATGCGGCGAGCAAGACCATTTCGCTCTGGACGTACATGGCGTCGCTCGAGCGCACCGAGATCACGAACGCGTTCTACATTCCGCCGCGTCGGACGACCGCGATCTCGATCAGTGAAGCCGTGACGTTGTTGGCGCCACTGGTGCCAACGACCGACGATGGTACGCTCGACCTTGACGATCTCCTCGCATCGTCGCTGGCGGCTCCAGGACCTAGTGAGGACGAGCGATGTGAAGACGACCACGTCGACCGTTCGAGCGCACTGAGCCTCTTCCCGTCGGCGTCGGACCCCATCAAGATCCCTCGGAGCGAAGGCTCAACGGCCGGATCGGCGACACCGCCGCACGGTTTGGACCAGTCGCCAGTGCCGTCACCCGTGTCGCCGTCGTTGGCCAGCAACCTCCGCCCTCGCGCTGCCTCAGGCGCGTCGTTCGCGTCGTCGTCGCCCGACACGACCACCAACACCACCACGAACGGACGGCGTCGGATCCCTGGCCTCGTGGACGAGATCGAAGACGACCAAGTGCTGCGACCGTGCGCGTGGTCGCGTGCGCTCCAGTTCTGGACGCGGTACTACTTGCGCTGGGACCCGTCGACGCTCACGGACCGCGTCGGGTCGGTCTGGATCGAGACGGCCCATCGCGAATTGCAGGAGCGACTGGACGATGCCGAGCGGCAGCTCCAGGCGCTGGCCGACGCTGAAGCCGAAGCAGCTGCGCAGCAAGACGCGACCAATTTGAATTTGAACCTGCCCGAGCTGGTGCAGACCGTAGCCAAGTCCATGGGCGAAGACGGACCCGTGACGGCCACCGTGCCGTACGACGTGATCGAGCAGCTCGAGGCCCTGGAGCAGCGCAAGCGCGACGCCCTCGCACGCATTGAAAAGGAGTTTGAAGAAGCCGCTGCCAAGCTGCTCAAGCCGACCATGGCCGCCACGGCCACGACGACAACGACGGCAACGACAGCAACAACGGCGGTGTCGTGAATGAGACGATTTGAAGAGTAAGATCGATCGATGGATCGAGTGGACGCGGCCGAATGAATGGCGTGAAGATTATAGTAAATACCTAAAGACGAGACTGCTCCACTGATGTCGGATGGGTTCTGTGATGGATGCCACGTGCGGAACGATCGGGGCGCTCGCACGTACGAGAACTTTCTCGGAGATCGAGACACTGTCCACAAGCGCTCGCAAAGGCGAACCAAACGTCAGGGCCAACCAGTGCCGGCGCACCCACCGAGTTGATGGACCAGCCAGCGGATCGAGCGATGGACCGTTGGAGGAGACCACGTGGCTTGGTTCCCATGCCACTGCCAACGTGATGGACGCCACCTCTCGTGCCTTTCGTCGAGTTCGCATGGGGCTCGGAGAGGGAGAAGGAACCAGGAACAGTCTGTCGGTAGGGATTCCGTGTGTACCGACGGTCTCACTTGACAGTTTGCTCTGGGATGACATCAGGCACACGGCACGACCTCGACCCAGCGTTGACTGCCTACGAGAACCACGACGTTATCACGGTCCAAGCCTCACCACTGGCGCTACGACACGCGTGGTCCGGTCGATCGCTCTGGGCTCGCTATCGCATCGACGCGAGTTGGCTCAGCGTCTATGGGCTCGTCAACGCACTGATCTTTTGGCTTCGCTTCCGCGAGTGCCCGTCCGATTCATGCGTTGCGTTCGCACCTGCGATCGCCAAAGGCAGTGCCGAAGGCGTCTTGTTCAACAGCGTACTGACACTACTGTCAGTGTGTCACCGTGTGGTCGACTGGCTCCGCTATAACGTCGCGTCGTCCTCCGTAGCGCAGCGGCCGCTCGAGATGCACCGCACGGTCCACGTGCTCACCGGCAGCGTCGTGGTGGTGTTGTCGCTCGTCCACTCGGTCGCATGGGGCTGTATCGTCTACTGGGCTCGCACCTGCGACGCTGTGGACTGGCGACGATCCATGCTGTCGACCCACACGGCAACCCACGTGCGAGATGAGCCGTCGCTGCTGCGACTGCTGCGCTCACTACCCATGTGGACAGGACTCGCAATGCTCGTCAGCGTCCTGCTGCTGCTTCCGTTCTCAATTGGGCGCGTCCGACGCGCGAGCTTTGACGTGCTGGAGAAAGTCCACCGCGTCGTGCTTCCTCCATTTGTCGGGCTTCTGCTGGTACGAAGAGATTAGTCCGCATCGGCTTTGGGTACGGATTCCACGATGCTCACTGTGTTGTGGTGTGCTTCCTAGTTCCACGGTGCGGCCCAGTGGACCAGTCGACTCCAAGCGCCGCTGTGGCTCGTGCCAGCGCTTGCAGTCTACGCAGCCGAGCGCCGCGCTCGATTCGGCCAGCGCACGTGCGCGACGATCGTGTGCTGTAGTATTAGTACCTCCTCGATCTCCACAATGCCGGCTACCACGACGATCCGGCTCTTCGTGACCAAGACGGAGCGATTCCAGCGCTGCTTTGAGCCCGGCATGGTAGGTGACTCATGAGTCTCCTAGGCTCTGTGCGTGGCTCTCACCTCGTTATAGTTTGTGTACTTGAAGGCGCCGGCGATCGCGTCGCTCGAGTGGCATCCGTTCAGTGTGTGCTCGAGTCAAGACGACGCACTCGTCGAGCTGCGCATCCGCGTGGTCGGTGACTGGACGCGGCAGCTTTGCTCTCATCTCGAAGCGACTGTACCGACCTGTGGAAGCGACCACGCGCTCGTGCCGGTCGCAATCCCCGTGCGCGTGGACGGACCGTTTGGCACGCCAACGATCCGCTACCACACGTACGAACGCGTGTTGCTGGTCGCACTGGGCGTCGGTGTCTCGCCGTTCCTCTCGATCTTGCGTCACCAGCTCCACACGTGGCGTCGTCAGCTGCGGCTGCCAGGGACAACGGCCGACTGTCTCTCGCCTCGCCTCGCGCTCGTGTGGGTCGTGCGCGATGCCGCCCTCGTCGACTGGCTTGTGGAGACACTAGTCGAGTTTGACGACGTCGTGGGTCGCATGGGACGGAACCACTTGCACATCCACGTGGTCGTGACGGCTCCGGGACGAGCGACACCAAGTCTCACGCACGTGCGCGTGCACTGCAAACCCGGCCAACGCCCGCACTGGCCGGACGTGGTGAGCAAGTGGATGGCAGCCGACGAGACGGCCGAACGACGTGCGATCTTTGTCAGCGGCTCGGCTGTTGCCACCAGCGCCATCAAGCACGCGGTTGCGCGGCAGCCGACAACCAGCGCACGCCAACGCGTCGACGTATTTGCCGAGCGCTTTCACTAGACGTTGCGTCGCCGAGCCAATCACAGCCGACGGCTGCGGGCGCGTGGCGTCGTGTTCTTTTTTTCGCCTTGCTCGTCTACACATCCGAATCCGCGACGGCTTGCACTTGAAGTCGCGGCAGTGGATAGTCCCATGTGGCCAGGCAATTCCTCCTTCCAGCTTCTCAGAATCTCACTTGAAGCTGCGAGTTTGTTTGGAGCTGCCTGCTGTCGATGAACTGCGACATGTGAGCACTTCGCTGCTGACGGATCTGGAGGAGGGTCAGGGTTCATCTCAGCGCAGAAGAAAAACACTATGAAACAAAAAACCACCGCAAACAACTGTCTAAACAGAAATGGTACCAGTATTATGTTGGTATTAGTATAATAAGCATGAGCATGATAAGTCGATTAGGTCCAAATCCGGCCGCCGCGTGTTCGAGTGCGTGTTTCTGTCTGGCGGGCGCTCTCGGTTGTCATCATCGACGTCTGCGTCACCCCTCCTTTGCTGTCATCACATCCAGTGTTATTTAACACTTTACCCTGTGATTTGTATGCACACGTTAAGCAGTGACGTATCCGATAGGTTCAATCCACCTCGTCCGCGAGGTTTTATTGCGACGGCAACATGAAGGCAACCCCGGCTGTGACGCAACAGCCCGCGTCGGACCTTCGGTTTTGTTGGCGAAGTGGGGTTGCTGCCGCTCCAGCTGGACCCGTCCACGCAGGCTGCTGGTGGCGGCCGCTAATTGGCACAGGGCGGGGGAACCACGCCAACAACAACCACGCCAACAAACCCACCATGCCAACGGTCCAACGTTCGCACCATTCTCGAATCCGCGAAACAACCACCACATTCCCCACATATCCACGCTGCCAACGTAAGCTTCCCCAACCCTTCCAACGCCCGACGCGTCCTCCGCCCGGCCGTCACCATGGTGGGTCTATAGTCTAATTATTTTCTCTATCTGTATTATAATAGGATGACGCTGACGCTGGACGAGACGCGCCAGGCGATGAAGTCGTACTGGGAAGAGCACTCGGCCAACACGAGCATCGAGACCATGATGCTCGACTCGAACGCCCGCACGCTCCATGAGCTCGAGCGCCCCGAGATCCTCGAGAAAGCGCCGTCGATGGACGGCAAAGACGTGCTTGAACTGGCCGCTGGCATTGGCCGCTACACCGGTATCATTGGCGAGAAAGCCAAGTCGGTTGTGGCCGTCGAGTTCATTGAAGACTTCCACAAGGCCAACATCGCGGCCAACAGCCACTTGGGCCACATTAAGTTCTTGTGCCAAGACGTCTGTGAGCTCGAGTGCGAGCCCGAGTCGTTCGATGTGATCTTCTCGAACTGGATCTTCATGTACCTCAGCGACGACGAAGTCAAGCGCTTTGCCCAGAAGGCCGTCAAGTGGCTCCGTCCCGGCGGCAAGATCTTTTTCCGCGAGTCGTGCTTCCGTCAGTCCGGTGACGTCAAGCGCGGCGCGAACCCGACGCACTACCGTCACCCGAGCTTCTACGTGAGCGCGTTCGGCTCGGTGATCTCGGAAGAGACCAACGGCAAGGAAGTCGGCTTTTTGCAGCTCGAGTCGAGCAGCAGCATCTCGGTCTACCGCAAGATCAAGAAGAACAATGGCCAAGTCTGCTTCTCGTACGTGAAGCAAGTTAAGGAAGGCTCGCGCGAGTCGATTGCGACGTTCCAGAAGTTCCTCGACGAACAGCAGTACTCGAACAAGAGCATTACGCGGTACGAGAAGATTTTCGGCGAAGGCTACGTGAGCACGGGCGGCCAGTCGACCACGACCGAGTTTGTCGAGAAGCTCCACCTCCAGCGTGGCGAGCGTGTGCTTGACGTTGGCTGCGGCATTGGCGGTGGCGACTTTTACATGGCGCGTCAGTTTGGCGTCGCGGTCGTCGGTATTGACTTGTCGACCAACATGGTCCACCGTGCGGTCGAGTGCTCGATGAAGAACCCCGCGATTGACTGCGAGTTTGAGATTTGCGACGCAACGACACGTGACTACGCCGACGAGTCGTTCGACGTTGTGTACTCGCGCGACACGATCCTCCACATTGCCGACAAGGAAGCGCTGTTTGCCAAGTTCTTCCGCTGGCTCAAGCCCGGCGGCCGTGTGCTCATCTCGGACTACTGCTGCGGTGAACAGGCCGGCACGCCGCACTTCCAGGCGTACGTCAAGTCGCGTGGCTACCACTTGCTGTCGCCGTCGCAGTACGGCGGTGTGCTCTCGAAGGTTGGCTTCACCGAGGTCGTTGCCGAGGACCGCACGGAGCACTTTGTCGAAGTGCTCAAGGAAGAGCTCGAGCGCACGCTCATCACCAAGGACGAGTTCATCAAGGAGACGTCGGTGCAGGACTTTAACGACATTGTGACCGGCTGGAAGTCCAAGCTCGTGCGCTGCGCCGAGGGCGACCAGAAGTGGGGTCTCTTCTACGCCAAGAAGGCATAGAGCGTCCGCCGCGATCGTATTTGTCCCCGTCTCCTTCTGTCCACGTATCGTGCCTTTCGAGTGCCGAAGCACGCCACCCACAAACACACATCACACACAACGACTCTGCCATCCTCTTCCTTTTCCCGATCATCCCGTTACCAAGAGAGCCCAATCGACTTTTGCCATCAAGACGTGCCAGCGAGAGCTGCTGTCGTCGCGAGCGAGCGCGCGTGCATCGCCAACATGCCCCCATATCCGTGCTGCCTGTGTCACGGCCAACCTGTTCGTTCCCGCCGCGAGATTGCATACACATGGAGAGCGAGCGAGCTGCTGTACTCATGCGGCGCGCTCGCTTCTCTTGTCTCGTCGTCGGCCGAACAGCTTGGGTTCCCTCCCCCATAGAACGTGACCAAGAGCTATGCTTGCGGTATGGGAGCAAACCTGCGATGTTGCCGCTCCTCGCGATACATCAGTACTCGCCTAGCTCGTCTTGCATGACGAAGAAGATCCCGGGCCTGCTCTTGCGTGATAAGCGATCAAGGAAGAGAGAGGAAGGGAGAGAACAATATCAATATAAACACGGCTAGCGTCTGGGAAACAAACACCCAGGTTGCACCACGCATCCCAACAAATCTAATACCGGTAGTACGACCTCTGTGGCCTCCAATGCTCACTGACTGTCAGCACTGTCCTGCCATCGACCGCTCATGCGATCTTCTGGTCGACATGTTTATCAGCTTCATCAGCCTTACGACGACCATCACTCTGCACTTCGAATTTCGAACTTTGTCGTGCTTTCGTACTTAGTGGAGACAATAAACCTCAAAATATAGGTTGTATGGCCGTTGGACGATGGAAGCGATTGGCTGGATTGCTAAGTTCGCACGCACAACCCTAGCGTACTTAGCCGGCTTGTTTCCCCCCGCGCGCGCGAAATCAATTCATTCTCGCTCGACGGAAAGGGCAACTTGTCACGCCTACACGCCGATCGCCGGCTTCACGACGCGAGAGGAGCCTCGACAGCGCACGCGACGCGACCGTACGATACCCCATCCGACGCACGTGCGTCTACGTTATCGAACAAGCCGCCTCTCACCCATAGGCGACTTCAATTCGCGACCATGGAGGCCGTCGCGCATCAGGTCGGTTGTCTGTTTTTTGCTGTCGCTTCTGTACAAGTCCTGGCGCCTCACTCGACTCTATGATCTACAGGTGCATCGCCTCAAGAAGTCCTGTGGCAAAGGCAACGCCGAGTGGAGTGAGCTGTCGGTCGCCATCACGGAGCTCGCCGACGCCGTCGAGTCGCTCGACAGCGACGACCACGCTGGTGCCATCCTGGATCATCTAGTGCCACTCGCGGTACGTTGAACAAGAGATAGCGGAGCCGTCGTTGGTAGACCGACTGACCCACGAGTGTGGCATTGTTGTGCAGGGAGAACTTAGCGAATTGCTCCGCAACATCCGCTCCAAGCTCGTGAGCGACGTCTGCGAACAGCTCGGACGGATCGTCAAGACCACGCGCTTGGCATTCACGCCGCTCGCGAATGGCTTGTTGGAGGCGCTGGCTGGTACGGCCAAGGCGTCGTCCATGGCGATCCGGAACCCGGGCTTCCAGCTCTTTAGCGACCTGTCCGAATACTCGCGCTACGATCTGCAATTAGTCCAGCGCGTGTACCGCAGCTCCCCGCAAGGTACGACCTGTTTCGTCTTCAGCGATAGAAGCCGGCACTGACGGTGTTCCTCGTCTCTCTAGAGCGTGTCAAGACACTTGTGCTCGACCAGATGCAGATCGTGCTGACCTACTGGTCAAAACACGACATTGCGCCTTTCTACGGCGACATGCTCGAGATCATGCGCCGCGGTATGCTCGATCCGTCTGGTCACGTGCGCACGGCGTGCCGCCAGACGTTCTGTTCGTTTTCGGATATCTGGTACGTTGAATCGGCTTCTGGAAAGTGGAACTGGAACTGACCAGGTTTGTTTCATGGTAGGCACGAGCGTCTCGAAGAGCTGGTCGACATTCCAAGCCAACCGGCGCGCGAGTTGCTCATCAAGGAGAAGCCGCACGCGGCCATCACCAAAGCGATTCGACGCAGGTTCAATATCGAGGCGCCCAAAGACAGCCGCACCGATAGCATTCGTCAGCGCCGGACGGCGATTCGACGTCAAGGTTCGTCGACAGTGGTTGAAGAGATCGTTGTCGAAGTCAAGGAGAGCCCGCGCCGTCCACTTCAGCAAGCCAAGGTCGCCGAGCCATCGAAGAGGGCGCCGTCGCCAGGACGAGGACCAACTCGGAGTGCATCGCCCAGCGGGGCTACGCGAACGGCGGTTCCAAGTGCTCGCGCAGCATCGCCGTCGGCTGCCGCCAGAGTCGCGTCACCTAGCCGACCAGTGATGCGAGGAGCCTCCCCGTCTCGCGACACCCGAGAACTCACTCATGACACAGCGAACGGTAGAGCCGTATCTCCCGGTCGGTCTTGGATCAGTCCGGGGAACACCAACGGCCACGCTTCGGCTTCACCACCAGCGCGGGTTCGCAATAGCGAGTTCGACCGCTACCTCAATTCCACTATGCTCGAGGAGAAAGCACCTATAGTCACCTTCCAGGAAGACACGACGAAGACCAAGGAGCCAGCTCTGCCACGACCCCAGAAGCGAGTTAGCATTCTCGACCCTCCGGCCTTCTCAGACTCGGCGCGCTCATACCATCCGCTTCAACCGACGTTCACAAGCCGACTGGCACAGTTTGAGACCACGACAACCAGCTCGCCGCGTGACGACTCTCCTCACGATTTCTCACAGCCGTCTTTTTCGGACCCAAGCAGCCCGCCCAAGACTCGATT